>CM059188.1:41097525-41252902 GCA_030323885.1 Branchipolynoe longqiensis
TATGGTATAGTAAAAGATAAACCTGAAATTGCCCCTAAACATAGAAATTTGAGCCGAACATTTGTGTAAAATTGTTGTTTCCACTTCGTTACTCTGCTAATCTGTTACTCTGCTAATATTTTCTTGCTTTTCTCTTTAATATTCACAAATAAGACAAAACCATAGGAATGAGGTTTCAAATTATTATTACTACTGTTTATAAAGCAAGTGGCATGTGAAATGTCCTAAAAATGTCAAGTTTTGTGTGGAAAATATTTGATTTTGGAGTCAGATTGGTTTCCATGCTATACTGCTATTTATTGGGGTGTGAGCATCATTTGACCTACTTAAAAATGCCAGAATATGTTTATTTTCAATTATTCAGATGCAAAAGGACATACACATTGAGGAAACTTGCTTATAGGACTTTGACAGCATTTTGATTTTCTGGTACTGATGTCACACTATTGGTACACAACTTCTGAGAACGACCCATATATCTTGCTAGACCTGGGGTAAATGAGGAAAGCGTGAGTTCCTTAGGCTCAGGCTGTGAATGCACACTATGAACATCAGCAGTGAAGAGCTCATACTCATAGACACTAGGTGTGAATCATTAACTGACACAGAAGCACAACAATGCATAGAAATAAAAGAATGGGCAAGGAAAATCGGGGGAGCCGGGGTGTGTGGGGGGGGGGGGGAATTGTAGTAGTAGCTTAGTGAATGCACTAAATAGTTAAAACCTCAGGGCATCTTCCAGAATTCATTACTGGTGTTCACTGGTTAGAGAGCTATGCCCACCGAACTGTTCTAGATTAGTTCTAGGGAGAATGGTTAGACCATGCGGCTATAAATAAAGTGGATGAGATGTAGCCTGCAGCAACAACAACAAAAAAGCAAAAGAAAAGCGGAAATCTAATTTCCGGTAAATATTTTGCAAATGCTCTGACAATGCTAAGCATATGTAGGGAAATGACCCATATAACCAAGAAAATATCGGAAATACACCGATAATCGGAAAATTCTCATCCCTGTGCATAACTGGTCACAAGATTCGAGTAACATCGTGTGCTTTTGGAGGAAAAATGAAATGTGAAAAGGCACCAAGAAACATGCTTTTTATTGCAATGTGATGTAAAGCGCAGGTGCTGTCACAGTATGAACTAAAACAACACAAATAAAGATATAGTTTCTAGCAATCTCATGTTCAAACCATTCTGACACTTCCTACCACATTCTACCCGGGGAGAAAAAGAACCCTCAAGCAAACTTGCTAATCAGTCTTTCATATTATATATTTACAAAGGAGTGAACCCACGTGGAATGTCAGGGACTTTCGCCAAAACCTTAGTAGCTGTCGTTGGAGGGGTGAGGAAAATGGGAAATATATCGCCTAGAAGGGGACTCGAACCCACATCTCTTTGCATTCCGGGCCAGTGTGCTAACCATTACACCACCTAGGCTCCCTGATATCACCACACTCCCCACGCCTTCCTGTCGATGTGGTTACTTGCCTGAGAGGTCAGTGCAGACCACTACAGTAGCCATAAGTAGGGGTTGGACGGGTGAACTACTTCGTTATATTACAGTAACATGCTTACTATCTTTAAGACAAATTAGTTGTTAACATGGATAGCTCTACCTTTTTTTAAAAAGATAATTAATTAGAAGTTGTTAGTGAATTTCTGAAACTGGGAGGTAAAAAAAAACCTGCAACATGACCCGAATGAGTTTGTATTGTTTAGTGTGTGCGGTGTTTAGAACGGAGAAGCGTTGTGTGTGCGTTACGAGCCGTGGCAAACATGGACAAGTAGAAGTTGTGGTCGAGGAGTTGAGGCTGTTCGGTGATGTTGATACCCCGACACTTGACTGTGTGTACGAAGCAGCGCTCAATGACACCGGCTTACCTGCGAACCGCCCCCTTCCTCGCAAAGTGGGACTGCGTCTTGAAGCGGGCGTCAAGACTCCGCACCATGGGCAGCCTGCATAGTGTAAAACAGGCGGACACTAAGACACTAGTTCGGACGGCACACGGCACACCGGCAGCCCACCACCGCACGGCGCCGTTGCCCACCACCGCACGGCGCCGTTGCCATGCACCGTTGCTAGACACTGTTGCCATGCGCAGTTGCCATGCGCCCGCAGTGGCTCGCCATAATGGGTGGGGTGTGTGCGAGGGGCCTTCAGACCAACTTGGAACCAACAGCGGCGGACCATGCAGAGGGACAAATGGCGCTGCCACGAATGGAATGGAATGGAGTGGAATGGACTGGACATGCCAAAGACTAAATAACAAACAAACAAAATTTAAAACCGTCCAGGAACCAGGAACCAGGAAACACATCCAGGAGTTCCACAAAAATTAGCAGACACCGACGGCAGGAACAGAAAGCCAGGCATCAGAAAGCACCATGGAAACAGGAATGGACGCAGTGGGTGGGGGTGGGGGTGAGGGGGGTGGGGGGGGGGGGGGGGGGGGGGTGCGGAGGGAGGAGGCATGGAGATGGAGTTTAGGGGTGACTGTGAGTGGGACTATGTATGTGAAATGGAGAGGCGGATGGCAAGGAATTGGGTGAGGTAGGTGATGAGGTATGTGATGAGGTGGGGAATGGGGTGGAGAATAGAGTGGGGAAAGAGGTGGGGAGGAGTGGGGAGGAGGGGGGGAGGGGGAGGAGGGGGAGGACGGGGAGGGGAGGGGAGGGGGAGGGGGAGGGGGAGGGGAGGTGGAGGGGGGGGGAGGAGGAGAGAGGAGGGGAGGGGGAGGGGGAAGGGGGAAGGGGAAGGGGAAGGGGGAAGGGGAAGGGGGTAGGGAAGGGGAAGGGGGGGGGGAGGGAGAAGGGGGGAAAGGGTGAGGGGGGGAAGGGGGAAAGGGGGAGGGCTAGGGAAGGGTATGAAAATTCAACCAGGAATCATCAATCAACTCTATCGTGCAATGAGAGAAACCAACTAAAAATTCTCGGGATTGAACCAAACCCAATCTAACCGGGCACATGCATTTTGAATCCGCGGAATGCCGAGGCTGGGTGGAATAAGCTTCGTTGTGAGGAAGGGGAGGAGAGGGGGGGGGGCGGTGAAAGCTGAGGGGGGGGGGGTACTTAGCGGTCCTAGTTGTGTAAGAGATTCAATGAGGGCAGGAGGCCTCCCCTACTCGGGGCTAGGAGAGCAGATGCTGCAGCTGCATGGATTCGTGCAGCTGGTGACGCTGGGTCTGGCTAGCTCCCCTTATGTAGAGTATACGCAAGGGGTCAAACCACTGAACATCAAACTCCTCAGAGGCCAGAGTCAACCAGAGCATGCTACAGTTTATAACAGGTCAAATACAATTGCAGCATACAGAACCGTGGGTAGTGTATGCTGGCGATTGTCATATAGGTCTGTGAAGTTGAGCAACGGACAGACAACATCCAATGTGCCTGAAACAAGTATCATAAAAAGGAAGTGCGTCCCAAAATAAGCAGTCTCGGCGGACTTTGTAATAAACATAGAGTGGTGTGTTGGTTAGATTTGTTTGTTTGTTTGTGGTTGTTTTACGTCCTGGCAACATCTAAGGTCATATCAGGACGGGTATCCACTTGCGACAGTGCGCACTCATTGCGACTTTATAGTGCTGCCCCACTGGAAGACCAGGCCGCCAGCACCATGACCTGATATCCAACTCAGTCACATTATCCTGACACTGAGCCAACCAGTCCTTACCCTACCCTAATAATGCCAAGCGTCTGGCTAGGAAGCGATAAGTATCAATTTTTAAGTCATTGGTTTGACTCGACCAGGATTCGAACCCACGACCCCATGGTCTACCAACACGGGAGACAGACGCTCTAACTCATTCAGCCATCCCGTCTGGTCTGTGTTGGTTAGATACACAGCTCCATCACTGCGTAATACACAACTCTAGTAACATGTGTGTTCAGTAAACATTCCCTTGTCAGCATCGAGGTACTGGTCTTCCTGCCATGCGACATTTTTTTAATCTTTTTAATTTTAAAACTTACATAATTGGTTTGTTGTGTTAAATAACAGGTATCTATATGCACTGATAATAAAGTAGGACTAAACGTAGATAAAAGATTCACCATTGACTCTGTGTCGTAGGTGAATTCCATGCCTATGTAAAAGTTGGAGAAAATGTGTCTCAATATTGATGATCTTAGTTTGGCAGTCCTACCTTATATTGATGAAAATCCAAGAGCTATGATCCAAATGTATAAGTTTTCCCCTCAACATATACTCTCCAGAGTGTTCAAATCACACAATATCAAGGCATTACAACACAAAATCTGTTTGAAGTCAATGAAGTAAATCCTCCATGTTTGAATGAACTGTTGTACCCCCTAACTACCTCAGCCAATGAAAATATACCACTTGACTACCTCAGCCAATGAAAATGAACTTCCTGAACTAGATTGGACTCTACCAAAATGGCTGACATGTGGATATGTATCCACTGGAATTAATCCATTAACCAGTTCAAAAGTTGCGGGTAAATATATTGAGGCATGTAAAGATTATATTTTGCTTTTTAGGTTAATGATGTATGTCCTCATTTCACTTACCCACATTTTCACCACTATTTATATAATTTGTTGGTACATTAGTTGTTTAAGCAGGCGAAATTTCAATCACAGACGATTGGTCTTCCTCATTCCACTGCTCCTTGCCCTGTCCTCATAATGCTGAGCGCCTGGCTAGGAGGCAACCAGTATCAATTAAGTCATTGGTTTGACTCGACCAGGGTTTGAACCCATGACCACACGATCTACCAACATGGGAGACAGACGCTCTAACTCATTCGGCCATCCCGTCTGGCTGCTCTTCACCCCTCCTGTGGCTACCGCAGCAGTAAGGGTGAATCCTTCATCTAGACTAAGCAATGATTATACATCTACACACATAGTGATGTTGTTCTTGGTATCCAGTTTTATTAGGTTTTTTTAATCAAAAAAAGAAATTCCACCCCCCCAAAAAAAAAGATTGTTTAAATTAGAAGTTAGCTATGCAAAACTCCTATTGCATCCTAACAACTTGTTTGTTGCATTGCAATTCTAAAAATCTGAATTTATCGCATGCGCTTATCGTGCGTGGTAGCGTTTTCTGTTCACAGGACATACAAGCGAGGCCATCACACCACACCAGGTCCTGGATGCATTTGTACAGGGATATACACACAGGAGGCTATATGACAATGGCACGGTGGCCTAAAGCTTAAACACAAGTACAGGCACTACTAGTATTAGAGGGAGTCGGGGGACAGATCTGTTTAGTTAAAGGGTGGAGTAGCGATCTATAGGCGCACGCACTACTTATCACTAAATGGCAAGCAGCTATGATGCTCTATCTACAAGGCGGTTGATTTCACCCAACACACCGATGCTGATAAGTGTTTCTGTGTGTGTGTGATTCAAAAACTGCACTGAACACCCGCGTTTACAATGTACATATATATGACATAATATATATCATTCATATACATATACAATACATACAATATATATAATACATATATAATATATATATAATATATATAAAATATATTATATAATATATATAATACATATAATATATATATCTTATACACAGATACTTTGTGGGTAGTACAGCACAATAGATTTTAGACAAGGGCACTGCCACAGCCGCCTTAAATAAAAAAAATTAATTAAAATTAAAATGGCGAAAATCTGACTTCCGGTAAAATTTGCCAGTGCTAAGCATATGAGGCGGCGGGAAAAAGACTCATATAACCTAGAAATCGATTTTTTTTTAAATCCAAAAAAGTCGGAAAATCCGCCGAAAGTATACTCCCCCCCCCCCCTCGCCCATACCCCCACCCTTGCACACCAGAGTGCAGCACCTACCGTATGCGGGTCAAGTAGCCCCGGAAGAAGCGCTGGATGCAGACGGCGGCCTCGTGCTGCTGCCGCAGCCGCTTGCGCTCCCTGAAGCCTCGGAAGGCCTTCTGGATGAGCAGCGTGGCGTAGAACTGCAGTCGCAGCCGGTGAAGCTTGCGCTGCGCCAGGAACGTCCGCACCTGCGCCTGGATCACGATCGATGCAATGCGCATGCGCATGAAGCGGTGCCGGTCGAGCCGCGTGCGCGCCCAGCGCTGGATGGTGACGATGTGCTTCATGATAGCCTGGTGCAGCGCGTCGTCTAGGAGCAGCTTCTCAGCCTCCCGCAGGAACACCTAGAACACACCCAGTCGCAACGTCAGCAGCTGGTTTGGGAGAGGGGGGGGGGGGGGGGGGGGCTTAGGGCGGTTTGTTTGTTTGGGGGGGGGGGGTTGGGGGGGGTTTGGCGGAGCCCAGAAAATGGTGCCTTCTTGGAGTTTTTTTGTTGTTTTGTTTTTTATTGATGAGTTTATTTACCCTCCTCATAACGGCTAAGAGTGTTGTTAACACTTGTTTTCACCGCTGGACAGCAGTCATCCAATTTGATTTAAATCTTCTGAATTTTGTTTCAGTAATAATTTTGGTTTTCTTGCTTCTTGTTTTATCGCTTGTGGCTTGTAACTGTTTGTAGATTGCAAACAAGCGTTGAAAACAAGCACCCTCACGGGAGCTTATACGTTATGGGCAGAATAAAAAACTTGTCACAAAAAAAACAACAACAAAAACAGTCCAAAATCCAGCTTTTACTATACTCTCCCCCCTCTTCCCCGCCCCCCTCCTTTCTCACCCACCTTTCTTCTCTTTCTCTTCTCTTTCTCTCTTTTTCTTTCTTTCTTTCTTTCTTTTTCCTTCTTTCAAGATTTGCTACCAATTGAGGAATATGCTTACTCAAGAGAAGGATTTCTTTTTTAAATAGTTATTCAAAATTCATTGAACTTCACTGTAGGCTTGTTAGAAGGATGGGGGGGGGGGGGGGGCATAGGTGATGACCCTAACAGTGGCCCTCCCAACAGATGCTAAAACCAAGATATGGTATTAATGTGTTTTCCACACATTGAGAACATTGAGAGGTTATACGTTAAAAACATGCTTCATTCTAGTCTGAAAGAGGGGACCTACAAAAGGGGGGCGTTATTATGGATTGAACAACTATTTGAAGGAAGTGATTATTCGAGGAACAGCCCCCCCCCCCCCGCCCTACCTTAAACTAGAGATTAAAGCTGCATGAAAACATCAAATTTTCAAAACAAAATCAATTATCGAGATTTGATTCTACATATCTAACTTAGATACTGGTTCACTGATTAAGCATTTGCGGCCACATAGAAGAGTGAAGCAATTTAGTAGAATCTGTTACTGCAGAAACCTATGGTTTCAGAGTTTTGGCATGCTTACCAAAATTAATTTGCCATATTTGCACTTCAAATATCTCAAAAGTTAGCCATTTAAAATAAAAGTTACTTCAAACTAAAGAAAGATAGAGTATAACGATCAAGCTAATATATTTATACCAGAAAATGACAGAAATTCAAAACCATCGGACTATGCAACTTTAAGGCACGGTGGTTTGTTTCTAAATCCATTACTTATAATCATCTAAAGCCTGCAAGCAAACCTAAGTGAATTTTACATTTGAGATAATGCAGAAATGATCAACCAATGAATCAAATTCAATTCAAATAGTCCAAATGCAGCATAACAAAACGCACCATCTGTAACTCAGGCGCCATAGATTATTTATAACAATATACTTCATGAATATCACATATAATCTTTAAAATTGACCATTCTCCAATGACTCAAAAATCAATGCGCATTGTGGGCCTGAATCCAACGGGTCAGTTTGCTGCAGGATGGTTGGTGTCCTCTAAAGATTTGCTTTTAAAAAACTGCACAAGGATAAATGAAATAACAAAACATGAATCGAATGTCAGCTGACAAGAATGGCTAAATGAATAAATAAGTCAAATGCATACGGGTGAGGCCCCCCTAGGTGGCCCTACCCTATGGTCAGTGGCAGTATAACCCACCTTGGTCTCGGCTATCTGGTAGTGCATGTCCTTTAGGAGCCTCTCAACGACATGCTTCACATGCAGCTGGACAATACACAACAACACACACGGCACTGCACACGATTCTACCAGCAAGCCGCCACACCATTTCCGCCAAATTATACACATGTAAAAAGAGAGCCCTGTGCTTTTATTATTAAGCCTCTAGGGGAATTAGATCATGTGTGTGCTTGTTGTTTATAATCTAGTTCCCCCACTACAAAATGAGTTGATTAAACTCCATTTAGTAAGTATGGTATTTAGGGTTTTTGTGTGTGTGTACGTGCGGGTTTTTAGGGTGTTTTGTTGTTGTTTGTAAATGTGAATGTACAATTTATCAGCTTCAGGGCACTGGTCTTCCATCCGATGGAATCATGGTTAATTACATAAATTATCGAAGAGAGAGTAGTTTGTACTGTATTATTTACAATATCAGGGTTTGTACACATGTGAAGATATGGAATTTAAGGCCATTTCAAGGCTTTTCAAGGCTGGTTCTTTTTATTATAGGAATTCTACTATTTTCATTTGGATTTCAGGTGAAAAAAAATACAACAATGGTGAATGGCGATTTCGAACTAATTTAGATCAGTGGGGACAGTTTAATGGAATTCAAGGCTTTCCAAGATTAATTACCCACAATAGGTTAAATTAAAGGCTTTTCAAGGCCTTAAAATGGGGCAAATGAAGCTCAAGACATTTCAAGCCCCGTACGGACCCTGCAAATATATATCACATTTTTGTCTCTCTTCTTTTTTAAAAGGGAATTTTGTTTGTTTTAAAGGTTAATCGTTTTGGAGGTAAATTCAGTTCTAACTGTACCTAATTTTTGTGTTTTATTTTGATTATTTAGAGAGTAAATATCGGCGAAAATGGGTGCGTTTTGTTAGATAGAAAGCCAAGTGTCAGCGCACGATAACAAAAACAACAGTTCAAGGCCGAAAATTGATTGTCAATGTCATCTTGGACAGAACTAGGTTACAATAGAAGGATAGCAAGGTCAATCCTAGAAGTAGTTATCGTCAAATTCTACATTTCTAGGCATATGGTTATATGTCGTTATTTCGCAGTTCCTCATGCAGTAAGTGGCCAGATATCAGTAATTTATTGTTTATATATATAGAAGCTGTTGAGGATGCCTACTGTGCAGGTTAGCACATCTACAGAAAATCCAATTGGCTAAATATATGCAATCACAAGGAAAATCATGTGAATTAGTTTTGTAAAGCTTTAAGTATCAAAGGCTTTTAATGCATGGCGTTAGGAAGAGCTGTTATATGTGGTAGCATTGATTAGACGTTGCATTCATTATTACTATTATTATTAATATCATTAAGGACTACAATGAGCCTAAATTGGTGGGAGTTTTTTTTTTTTAAAGGCATCTTATACTTGACTTAAACCTACTTTTTATATCTAGGTTTCTTAAAACAGAACATGGCAGAATAATGAAGTGGCAATAAATCATGAAAGGAGCACACTGGAAATGGCCGCCAAGGCATGGAATGCGCAAACGGTGAAAGAAAGACAAATCCCTGACCTAAATACGTACAAAAAATATCTGTGCAAAATAAAAACTGGGAACCCCAACTGAACTGCACCACAAGGGGGCAGGTGATATGTCATGGCCCACCAACTGGACAGCCCAGGGCGGGATAACCGGAAATATAAAAGCCAGATAACATATCCAACAACAATATAAATCAAATCAATTTCAAACAAACATAACTCAACCACCTATTATGTACAAGCCTATGGACATGTAAATAAAATAGGCTAGTATAGAATTAAGTAGAAAAAAGCAGAAAACTCTTCCCAAGAAAACCCCAAAACACTAACATAGAAACTTAAGAAAACAACTAACATGGTAATAGGAATAGAACAAAAATACAATGCCAAGGGGGCCCAAAAAAACTAACATAGGCTACAAAACGTACCAACATACTATCTATCTGCTACTGAAATGCAGACAATCAAATAACTTATCAGCAGCTACTGTTTGGTAAGACAACACCAACACTACAGCTGGCCAGCATTGAAAACAAGCCTGGGTACCCAGGCTTACATGCTATGGACAGAATAAATACAGCGTCAATAAAAATATAAAAAATTTATAAAAATGAAATGTAATTCCTTCAATGATCTGCAAATCATATTAGCAGTTTGATGATGCTTCAAGCGCTAGGTGATTTAAAAAAAAAAAAGTATTTGACATTCACGATTCCACCAATTCTTCTTAAGGTCACACTCAGTAGACTGCAGTTTGTTTAATTCCGTCTATGTTGCGAGAAGTAGATCTATGATGCAGAGTAATCCGCATATAAGGGGTAGCCGAAGTTTTCAACATTTTCATGGTTGTACAATTTTGTTTTGGGGGTTTTACCTCCTCGCAACATCTAAGGCCACATTAGGACCCACACTAGGACGCCATCTGTCTTTATGGATCTCCACAAGAGAACGCTGACTGCATATATTGGTTTTATTATTACTAACAATAGCAAATGAAAAATACCTGACAAATCTGGTCACTTGATTTTAACTTGTATTCTTTACATGAATATTCGCTGTATATTAGTGAAAATATTCACATCCATGAAATAAACAATTTTGAGCGTGGAGCTAACAGTACCCATGGGATACTTTGTCCAATGTTAATAGGAGGATTAATATCTCTCCACTGGGTTGAAGATGAAATATACATATTGTATCATGTGAAGAAGGAAAGGGATCGGTTTAATCACTTGCTTTATAAACTATAGATTATGGCTTCAATTCACTATTATTCAAAGGAGGCTTGTGATACCTCCTTTTGAGGTTTTATGATACCTTACCATTGTTGTGGACTGATTGTTCAAAACCCTCCTAAATAATTAGTGACCTAAGTGTTATAAGCATGTTGCAGTACTATTTCATAGAGGAACCCTACCGAGTTGTCCAAGTGCTTCCTGGCTGACGTCACTCTAACAGCTGCGAAAGGTCATGAATGGATCTAATAGTCACAACTTGACCAAAGTTGCCCTTGGTCTTCATTGAACCCTAAATAACTCCCAGAAAATAGGTACTTTAGCGCCACTGGTAGGGTTGGTGGTGGTGGTGCCACCTGGCCCAACTGTGAAAGAGATCACCCATAAAATAGTACACACCATATGGGTGATCATATAGGGAACATTCCCTTTCGCACCTTTATACTCGCATAATTCTTATATATCACATATATACAATTAGGATAAGTGGGTAAATTAATATGGACACCTAACAAGTTACTACAGCAAGCTAAAGTAACATCCATTAGAAAGGTGTGTGTGGGTAGAGGGATGTGTGAAGACAGTTATGGCAGCATGAATGTGTGTATATCGTATTTCATCGACTAGTAACAACAGAGATTATTAGAGTGGGGCTAGTAATGGAGGAAATATGGTATATATGCAGTGTTAGAGTAGGCAGTGTATTACTATTAGCATAGCAAGCATGCTCTGATTCGCTGTTGCGTAGAAAGCAGTAGGAATACTGCAGAGAGTGCAGTGAAGAGTGCAGAAACTGTCAATTTCAAAGCTAGTGGTTTGCGCCTATATTATTGAACAGTTGAACCAGGAGTGATGCAGCCGAATATTGCCTCACCAAATGTGTAGAACATGGAAGACCCAAACCTATCAGAGTTGTATGCATTGGCAATAGGCAATAGGCAATAGCACCAAGCCCATGCATTGAGCAGCACTAGTCCAAACCTGAACGCAGATTCTGCCTGAAGTAGGACATCTTGTAGGACAACGCCTGAGTTACTCCCAAGTCAATGCTCGTCACATGAGGACCGTATCGCTATGGACTGCATGTTGCTACTTCAAGAAAGAAAGAAAGAAAGAACGAAAGAAAGAACGAAAGAAAGAACGAAAGAAAGAAAGGAAGGAAAGAAAGGAAGAAAGGAAGGAAGGAAGGAAGGAAGGAAAGGAAGAGAGGACGAGAGGAAGAGAGGAAGGGAGGGAGGGAGGGAGGAAGGAAGGAACGAAGGAAGGAAGGAAGGAAGGAAGGAAGGAAGGAAGGAAGGAAGGAAGGAAGGAAGGAAGGAAGGAAGGAAGGAAGGAAGGAAGGAAGGAAGGAAGGACTTAACACCAGGGCAATGTTTGTCCCAGTTCTATGACCGACACAGCCTGACAAATCCCCCCCCAACCAAAGCGAGCTGCTCCCCAGAAATCCTCAGCCAGTACTCACCTTGGTTTTGCCGATCTGGAAGTTCTCTGTGTTAAGGTCCAGGTGCTCCAGGAAGTCACGCACATCATCCTTTGAGCTCACAAGGCCCTTGGGCAGCAGGATCTTGTACTGATGTATGAACTCCTGAAATAGAATATAATAGAGAGAGGCTTAATGACACCCCACGCAAGTACACACTCATATTTACACTACCAATCACCATTCTGAACTTAACATTTGTCCTCTGGATCGTTGTTGATTACTTCTATTTAGGCAAACAATTATTTTTTTCATGATTTCTCTCTCTAATGAACTCTATTACGGTGCTTTTTAGAAGGCCAGAATAGAATTGAATTCAGGGTTCATGCCCATTTTGACAAATCAAATTCCAGGACTTTCAATGCAAAATTCCAGAAAGATTTTAAGATGTTTATTAAATTAAATTCCCCCGAAACACAGCTGTATTCAAAGTCAATTCACTGGGTTAGATGTGAATAAGCATGAGAAATAACAATGACTATATGTATGGTTTTAATATAAAAATCAAGAGGCATGATAATGAACCCACAAAAAATCACTTTTAATCCACAGATTTGGGCACATCAGTGCAAATAGGCTTTACAAAAAATATGGTCATAATTTTCCATTGTCAAGGACTTTCAATGATCTTTAGACAAATTCCAGGAATGTTCAGGCCTGGAACCCTGAATGATCCAATTGCAGGACTTTCCTGTTTCCCAAGGACCCTTACGAACCCTGGAATTGCAAAGAGTCAATGTGTCACGGTGCCCCGCTAAATCGACACTTAGTGGCAGCCTTACGTCAAAGGTGAGCCTGTAGTTGTAGCCGGACTGACGGATCTTGACGGTGGCCAGCATGCCCGTGTACCGCAGCTGCCGGAGCACGATCTCCTCGTCAAACTTGCACGGGGCCTTCGAGGTCAAAGGGCAAAGGTCAACGGACTTACTTACTTACACTACGGATAACTAGCAGGTTCAAACATTGAAAGAAGCAGCCTTGTAGAAGATCATAACTGTTGCAAGATTACTACATATAATTGACTATATGGACCGAAATTGTTGCGGTTTTCTTGGTGTTTTTGAACAAGAACATTTTAATAAACCTGTATGTTGTTAAAAATCATAACTGTTGTAATATTATTGCATATAATTGTATATATTCATCGGAATTGACTTTTGGTGGTTTTTTTCAATTATTTAAAAAACCGGATAAACAGGCAATCTTGTTTTATTTTATGTGGTTTAATTTGGATAAGCTTAGATTAAAATAGTGCATTATAAAAATTCATAGAAAAATATCATAAAAACGACTTGTCGTGACAGTCAATCATTTACCCACATGTATGAGATGATTGCAAATATTCTTAAATAGCGTGGTCAATGTGGCGGAGTGGTGTTCTCTGTGGCGGAGTGGTTAGAGTGTCTGACTTTTTTCTAGGTCGGACCCATAATCTGAAGGTCAGTGGTTCGATTCCCTGTGGCCCCACCTCTGCCAATTTGGATTTCCAGCGCTGTGTATAACTTACAGCGTCATCAAAGGCCAGTTGCTCTCATACCATGTCTATGTGGTGTGGGAGGTTAAAAAATCCCTTGGGTCGGTAAAAGTGTAGGCTCGGGCTTTCTATCGACAAACTGTCTAATGGTGAAAACAAGCCTATTCAGGCTTATCCATGATAGGCAGTATAAATCTTCAACAACAACCAAAAAAATCTATACATGTAGGAATTAAAGATTTAATTAAAATGGCTTTCCCTCAAATGACACCTGCATATTTATACAGAATTCCCGGCTACGTACCTTGTCTACGTTAGATTTGATGCATCTTATGAAGAAGGGGTTGGCTTGGTTCAGGGTTTCCATCAGTTTTGACAGCGAATGCTGAAAAGAACAAATTTCTGATTAGTCATTTTGTGAATTTCAGTCTGTAGCAATGCTTGTCCTACAGATGAACAGGGGAGAAGCGAAGCCAAAGGGTGCCAAACCCACGCACCTAACAGCATACAGTGGTCCATAATTACTAATTAAAACATTAGATTAGGACATAAGTTTAGGGTATACCATGAATCTCAGTTAAAGCTGTGCTGCGACATGGCATTTCGGTGTGCAAACTAAAATTAATTTGACACGTTTTCACTTTCCTATATCATCTCCAAAGGTAACCCTTTAAAAAGAAGGATTCTTCAAACTAGAGTAAAGTAGATTACAAATATCCACCCTATATATTTACCTTAAATACATGGCAGAAACTCAAAAACCATCAGACTGTGCAACCTTTAACTATACTTAGCATACCACAGTTATTAGTTTAAAGTTGCATAGCCGATGGTTTTGAGTTTCTGAGATTTTCTGAGATAAATACATTAGGTTGATTGTTATTATGTACCTTACTTTAGCTTGAAGTAACTTTTATTTTAAGTGGCTAACTTTTGAGATATTT
Source organism: Branchipolynoe longqiensis (assembly GCA_030323885.1). Classification (NCBI taxonomy): domain Eukaryota; kingdom Metazoa; phylum Annelida; class Polychaeta; order Phyllodocida; family Polynoidae; genus Branchipolynoe; species Branchipolynoe longqiensis. Next base: position 41,112,089 of record CM059188.1, read on the forward strand.
GAAGTGGAACCATGCAAAATTAGTTTTGGCAAGCTTGTCAAAACTCTGACCCCATAGGCTTCTGCAGTAACAGGTTCTATTCAATTGCCTCAGTAGTCCCTTCTATGTGGCTACAAATGTTTAATAAATGCACCAGTATCTAAGTTAGATATGTAGAATCAAATTTAGATAATTGTTTTGGTTTTGAAAATTTGATATTTTCATCGGACCATGCAGCTTTAAGGGTGGCTCTCATTTGCCATCTCGGCCAGAGCACTTTTCCTTATAGTGTATATTATGGTGGACCTAAATAGTCGGGATGGCCGAATGAGTTGAGCGTCCGTCTCCCATTTTGGTAGATCGTGGAATTCGAACCCTGGTCCGGTCAAACTAATGATTTAAACATTGATACTTGTCACTTCCTAGCCAGGCACCCGGCATTATTAGAATAGGACAAGGACTGGTTGGCTCAGCATCATGATAATGTTACTGAGTGGGATATCAGGTCATGGTGCTGGTGGCCTAGTCTCCCAGTGGGGCAGCACTTGGAAGTTGCCATGAGTGCGCACTGTCACAAGTCAGTACCCATCCTGTTATGACCATAAATGTTGCCAGGAAGTAAAACTCCAACAACTAACATAAATAGTTAAGTTTGGGTGCGGGTGGGAACACAACATATAAATATTCTACTTACACAGAACTGCGTGCTGACGCTGGGCGACTTGTTCTTGCTCTTGCTACTTCGGGGTCCCAGCACAGTCTTCCCAGCTAAGGTCTTCATCGACTTCAAGTCACGGAATGTCTGAATGTAGAACGCAATCAAGCGCAACTGTACTGACAGTAGCAATACAAGGGGGTGAAGGTAGGGGGTGGGGGGTGGGGGGTGGGGGGACTTCTACCTGAATAGTTGATCAAAGTGCCATAAAATAGCAGATATGCAAACTTATGTACATAATATATACAAATACTACTCTTCTTTCTCTTTAAGAAAATATCATAAAATAACAATTAATTAAGAAAAACTTTTTATTTATTATTAATTTAGGATTAACAAAACAAAACAAAATTAAGGCTATAGCATAACTCTGTCCTGCAGAGAAAATGTAAAGTATGTCAAATAAATAATAATAATAATAATAATAATAATAATAATAATAATAATAATAATAATAACAACAACCGCAACAACCTGCATTGCGCATTGATGCGAAGCAGTAGACAATTTCAGAACTTGGGTAATGTGGGTTAATTGGTACAACGGGTGCAATGGCAGTGGTGGTGGTTGAGGGTGGGAGGCGGGGCGGGGCAGGGCGGGGTGGGGGTTGAGGAGGGAGGAGCACAGTGGATTGTTGACACAAAATCACTTTAAAAATCATGCTTGTAAAACAAAGTGTGTTATTAGGCTGGCTGTGTAGATTCTATTTGCGGACCGGTGTGCATAAATGTCATACAGGTTTATTCGAATAGAACCATGTGTCTGTAACCGTGAAGTCTCCTACACTCACCTTGGCTGGTCGGGTGCGTGGCTTGAAGGATTTACTCTTCCTATTAATACAAACACAACATGAAATACATGTTCCTCAGTACAAAGCATGGTGAAATTGAACAAAATTTGTCTTCTTGTACACTTGACATTGAGATAAAACCAGACAGCTAAACAATTCATATTTCAGAAAAGGTGTCTTTCACGCCAGTTTTCATTATAAAGGTTAATCACAACATGGGATTTTAATGTTAAAATGTTCCTATTAACTAATTACAAAGATGAATACAACGAAATTAAAATGATATATGTTAAGTAGCTGCAATACTTGGCTTATACATAGACCATAGAAATGACAATAATTAAAAAGTCATCTAATATTGTTTACACTATCCACCTGACAATAGGTCTCCCCCGTTTCTAAGTACATTCTGTTGAACCAAACAAGGGGTATCGTAAAGGTAAAACATAACTATGATTGGCACATCACTTTATTGTCTATTATTATACTTCCAACAAAAATGGTGATTTCGATCATATATAGACTGCTTCAATTCTTAATAGAACATTAAATTAAATTAAATTAAATGAAGAAAAATAAATAAATACATGAACATATGCAATGGGTAATAATATAACTGATACCGAGTTGGTAGTTCTCATGCAAATGGGTCCATAATAACAAGTCCCTAGTCCGAATCGTGCAGTGTGCCGCGTTGAGAATATGAACAGTTAACAATGAGGTTGAACAGACGAATAACAACAGAGTGGTGGTGTGATTACAGAAGGGTACAAGGACATACATGAGAACACGACTGGCCCGTCGCATAACGCGCGAGTCCAACTCGCCCAGCACGAGCCCTTCGGAACCGCTAGCCTCGACCTCATGCACTTCCACCCCACCGCGCATGCCCGCCGCACACTCCGGGCCAGCTTCCGGTGTGGGCTCCGGGCCCGCGGCACGCCCCGCCCCACAATCCTTAGCGGGGGCAGCAGAGGCGGCAGCAGCGGCGGCATTTACGACATCCAGATGAGCACAGGTAACATCACCATGAGCACACATATCACCATGGTAACTGACATGCCTGTGGTTACGGTTGTTACGGCTGCTATTAGACACCTTCTCTACTATCACCACTTTACGGTTATCACTGAAATTAGACATAAACAAAAACAAAAATAATAATAATAATAATTTTGTTAAAGAAGCAAATTACAATAATTAGAAATAAAGAATCATAGGCGCAAGGGAAACAAAAAGTGGAAGGGAACATGACGGTTGTAACTTTTTCGGGGAGTCAGGATTGTCATGGCCCTTGCCATGTGAGGAAAGTCAACGGCATGTCATGTACAAAGCGTGCCCTACATGTCATGGATCATGTGCCCAGACCCAAATGCTGCACCACAGGCCAAGCGGGATGTCAGGGTCTCTAAGTTCACCGGGGGGGGGGGGGGGGGGGAGCGGGGAAGACTGGATATAGAGCTCTTCATTTAAACCACAGTCTAAACCATACACGGGTTCCGTACACATGTGCAAATGTGGAATTCAAGGCTATTTCAAGGCCTTTCAAAGCTGTTTTTGATAGGAATTCAATTTTTCATTTTGGATTTCAGGGTTAAAATGGTGAATGGCGATTTCAGAATAATTTAGATCAGTGCGGAAAGTTTAATGGAATTCAAGGTTTTTCAAGACGAATTACCAAAAATAGGTTTAAAGTCAAGGGCAAATGAAGTTCCAAGACTTTTCAAGACTTTTCAGGGCCCATAGGGACCCTGCATTTGTGTGTTTGTTTGGGTTTTATATCCTAGCAACATCTACGGTCATACCAGGACGTCTAAAACATAGGTTGCCTAGGAGGGATTATCTCCTCCATTTTGTTCAATTTCACCATGCTCACGTGGATAACTGTAAACTATATCCAGCATCACTATTAATGTAATCGTCGAGATTAGGTGAACTGAGGGGGGCGGGTGGGGGGGGGGGGGAATCAACAGGGAGAGGGTGCTTCCTACAAACTCAGTTAGGCCAGTGCAGCATTTGTTTCCGTCAACCAGAAATAACGGAAACCATTACGTCATGCACAAAGGGGGTGTGTGCGACAAGATAACATTAAAATATCACAATATCGGGGCCCCGAAGCATTGGACAAACAGCCACAGACGTCATATATATATATATATAAATATATACATGCCACAAAGAGAAAACGAAGAGTAGAGAAGTGGGACGTGTCATGATCATAACAAAGATGCCAAATTCGTCATAAAGTTCATACGCGAAACTTACTGGATCCGTTTTAACACTGAGAATGCGAGAGTCACTTGGAAAAGGTTTCTGTATTGACCCAGCACGAGGAGAGTAGGAGGAGGAGGAGAAGGAGGAGGAAGAGAGAACACATGTTTACATATAGTTACGTACGTAGTACACACGTATAATCATGGCTGGCTACAGCTTGGCCACCCAGACCTCGACTTCAAGCTGAAGGCTCACGTAAAAGCCGCCACGCAAAATTGCCAAAACACAGTTCATCATCACAAATCCTTTTTTTTTTCATTATAAATTCACTGAATATAATATTATATTCCACACGATTTCGACATAAGGAAGCATCAGAACAACACGTTTTGTTTATTAATATACAAGGGTGCAAAGTGGGTTTCTAATTTTAAATTGTTTGTTTTCTCCCAATTCACTTGCCATTTGTCACTGCTTAAAAATTAACTTTTCATTCATTAATATGCATGGTGCAAAGTGAGTTTCTAATTTTTAATTGTTTGTTTTCTCCCAATTCACTTGCCATTTGTCACTGCTTAAAAATTAACTTTTCATTCCTTAATACGCATGGTGCAAAGTGAGTTTCTAATTTTTAATTGTTTTGGTTCTCCCAATTCACTTGCCATTTGTCTCCGCTTAAAAATTAACTTTTCATTCATTAACACGCATGGTGCAAAGTGAGTTTCTAATTTTAAATTCCTCGTCTTCTCCCAATTCACTTGATATTTGTCAGTACTTAAAATTTAACATTTGAGCACAGTGTATTGACTGTCTCAAAAGGTGCTAAGCAATATGGGACAAAACTTTGTCCATTGTAATGATCAACATACTATCTACTTATGCATTTGCTCAGGATAAACTGATTTGTTTTATGATGTTTCATAATCCCAATAGAATACATATTGATTTGAAGCAAATTTCCTTGTGTTTTCAGTGTAACCGTTTCTGTGCTGTTTTGTGTCAATCATTACAATGGACAAAAATTCGAAGAGTTAGCACCTTTTAAGACAGGCTCATGTAACTAAATTAAAATACAGACATTTTCTGAACGTTAATCAGTGAATATCAACATTCGAGGAAATCTACGAAATCGCAGAGATCAATAATCCCCGAGTACTGAGACTTCTCATAGTCTGCTCTGCACTCATGGCGAATTTATAGTGCTGCCTCACTGGGATAATATTCAACCAGCAGCATGACCCAATATACTACTGAGTCATATTGTCCGGACACTGAGCCAATAAGTCCTTGCCCTATTCTAATTTTACCGAATGGCAGGCAAGGTAACGATAAGTTTTTGGTTGGACTCGGTCAGAGAGGATCCCACAACCTCCCATATGGAAAGTAAGTGTCCTACCCATTGGATTATCCCATCCGGGCTTTAAATAGATATATTATGCACATTTAAAGCTAGAAATTTACTTGGGTGGCCTCCAACCACCCACACCACCACCACTTCTTTTCGAGACAAACATTTCTGCAGGAAGAAGCCTAGATGCTCAGCATAACGATATGGATTCTAATGATTCCATTCAGCAAGTCATTATGTAGCTTCTTTTCTCAACAAGAGTTGAAAACAAATTAATCACAAACGCCAACATCGCTGTAATTTCTTCAATTCCCATTGCTTAACCTGTTTCCCCCTCAATATATCACTTATATAATCATGTATGTGAAAGTTTATATATATGCATATATATCAATAATCTCACAATATGTAGATATATATATATAGTTGCATAGATATATGATGCAAATTTATTTAAATTATACATATATATGTAATTTAAATAATTACATATAATATAAGGAAATTTGCACACAGACGAAAGCTATATAAATTATACAATTATATAATTTATATAGCTTTAGTCTGTGTGCAAATTTACTCAAATTATATATAATAATTTAAATAATTTAAATAAGTTTGCACACAGATGAAAGCTGCCTGTCACTATACTTTGGCGAAGATGGTCAGCGAACTGTTCGTAAATGGGTGCCAGGCCGGTCAGGGTGGTTGCGCGCAGATTCAAACTGCCGAAATAGCCCTCAATCCATGCAGCTTTCACCAGGCAGCTCGTATGGACATGTCAATATCTTTGGAGCCCTGCTTCATTTAGTAATGTTCCTACCACAAAGACAGACTAGGCGGAGGGGGGGGGAGCTGACTATCTATATATTCATTCAATCTTATTATATTATAGCTTAGCTATGCTACAATTGACAAAAACCCTATTACACCCCCAGAAGAGGGGTCTAAGTGGCCGACTTTTCTCTACAAGTGGCTGTTGTGTCTGCGAGTGTCGAAGTGTAGTGACGTTAACATGCTGTTGTAGTTTATATTATATGAGCGGCCCTAGACCGTGCTAGCAATGCCCAGAGAGGGGGCTGAAAGCCGTTAACTAGCTGCAGCCTAAATAGGGGTTGGGGGGTTAGGAGGCATGCTAGTAAGGCCAACACACACGTTGCTTTCGTTAATGCTAAGACCTGCATATGCTCGGGATATTCTAATGCTAAGGCCTACATACATTCACCTTATACTAATGTTAGGGCCTACACACACCTGGCTTATACTAATGCTAAGGCCTACACATGCTGTACTTACATTAATGTAAAGGCCTACATACACTCCGCATATGCTTATACTAATGTTAAGGCCTACACACACTCAGCTTATACTAATGCTAAGGACTACACATGCTATACTTACACAAATGCTAAGGCCTACACACACTATACTTATACTAATGCTAAGAAGGCCTACACACGCTGTACTTACATTAATGTAAAGGCCTACATACGCTCCGCTTATATTAATGTTAAGGCCTACACACGCTATGCTTATACTAATGTTAAGGCCTACACACACTCAGCTTATACTAATGCTAAGGCCTACACATGCTATACTTACACAAATGCTAAGGCCTACATACACTATACTTACACTAATGCTAAGGCCTACACCGCTGTACTACATATGTAAGGCTCTACCTCCGCTATATTATGTTAGGCCTACCACGCTATGCTTACTAGTTAGGCCTACAACACTACTTATACTAATGCTAAGGCCTACACATGCTATACTTACACAAATGCTAAGGCCTACATACACTATACTTACACTAATGCTAAGGCCTACATACGCTATGCGTATATATAGTAACCAAACGCAAAGCAATCTCAAAGGCAGAGGTAGCTAAAGACAAAAGAGCTACTCTATTTAATGACAAAATAGGCCGATTGTTTATCTAGACGGGGTGGTCTAATAGCATTCAGAACACAAGCGTTATGTAGTGCAACATAGTTGAGATTAAGATGAGTTGGGCAACTGAATGGAAAATTCAACTACTTACGCTTAGCATACAAGTTAATACTAACTGTTGCAACAAGGCAAAACGGGAAGGACTAGGTAACTCATCAATGGCCATGTATACCATAGACATACACCATTGATACCATAACAAAATACACATATACAAAACAGTAAATAAATATATCAAATAACATTAAACATATCTAAGGCCAAAGAAAACAGGCTCTATAAAGAACGATCTGGTAATCAATACGATGGTACGCCGCACAATAATTTGAAACATGCAGAGGGGAGCGAAATTTGAGAAATTAGGGGAGAAGGAAGGGGGGGGGGGGGGAACACGATGAGTACTTCAAAGACATTTAAGTAGAAGCGTTAAGTGTGGGGCGTAGTGCTGGGCACCGGGCACCTACCTCATGTCGCCCGATGGCAGGCTCAGGTGCTGGGTGCGCGGTGCAGGCTGGGACTGCTGCCGCAGGATGGCACCGAACTTGTTCCCTGCAAGCAGCAACACTCGCATGATGCTTTGCTTGTTTGCGGGTTGTATGTTCTAGCAAAATCTATGGTTATATTAGGATGGGTGCTGACTTGTGACAGTGCACACTCAGGGAGATTTTATAGTGCTGCCCAACGGGCACTGGGAGATCACTGATGGCACCATGACCCAATATCTCACACAGTCATGTTATCCTGATACTGTGCTAACCAGTCCTTGCCCTATCCTATTAATGATGAGTGCCAAGCTAGATAGCAACAAGTATAACTTTTTTTAAGTCATTGGTTTGACTCGGCTGTGATTCGAACTCCCGACCTTACGCACGGGAAGCCGGTACTCTACCGATGCGGCCACCACATCTGGTGGAAACGATAAGGAAACATCACTTGTCCATAAGGGTTGATAGCGAATTCTACTTACTGAACTTGCCGACGTAAATGACATGGGATAATATATATTATAGGACCAGTAAGGTGCAAATGGCAACTTTGCGTAATTATTAATAAAGAAATATAGTTTTGCATGAGTTGGGTTGTTTCTAGCTTCGGCAGTAGTCAATAGAACACAAAAGCAAGAAAATATATTAAAACAATATCAACATTTATCTGAATTACAAATCGCTGAACAGTTATGATTGGGGTGACATCATTTCTTCGAGAACAATGAGAACTGTCAATAAAAATTAATTAAGTAATTATTTTTTAAATGAATGAAAATTGTTAAAACCCTGAAGACTTTAATAGTAGAGGGACACCACTAAAATATTCAACTTTTGAAACTTTGTCGGTTCATGTGAAATCTAGAGGGACACCACTAAAATATTCAACTTTTGAAACTTTGTCGGTTCATGTGAAATCTATTTAATGTGTCATTTTTTGCATGTCCGAAAGTACAACAATGTGGAAAAAAGTAATTATAAAAGAATGCCGTCGACCTAGGAGGTACTGACAATCCATACCCATCCTAAAACATCTCACACAATCAACACCCCTTTCTCAGGGTCCGTACACATGTGAAGATATGGCTATTTCAAGGCTTTTCAAGGCTGTTTTTGACAGGAATTCAACACTATTTTCATTTGGATTTCAGGGGAAAAAACAAGAATGGTGATTTCGGACTAATTTAGATCAGTGGGGACAGTTGAATGAAATTTGAGGCTTTTCAAGACTACTTACCCAAAATAAGATAAATCCAAGGATTTTCAAGGCCTTGAAATGGGGTAAATTTTCAAGACTTTCCAGGCCCCGTAGGGACCCTTCTTTCTACTGATCAAATACACTATGTCGTCAATTCGTAAATGCTGTACAAAGCGATAACAATAATTTGCAAAGGAAGCCTGGTAGGACACCTGACCGGCCTTGACTTACACGGCGGTGGTTGCTGAGTGGTGGTGCCGGCCGACTTCCGGTGGCGTTTCCCCGCGTCGATGAAGGCAAAGTAGGCCCTGAAGAAGGCCCGGATGATGGCCCAGCGCAGCACCGCCACCGGGTCGTAGCCTGGGGGTGCAAGCACACGGCTTAACCTACTACACCATTGCTTCACAAACTAGACGGTCATGATGCGACAATTTCCTACTTTGGATTTACCTATTGCACCACTATTGGTTCACAAACTAGATAGTCATGATGTGACATAGCTGACTTGGTTTTACCTACTGTACCACTATTGGTTCACAAACTAGACGGTCATGATGCGACAATAGCTGACTTGGCTTCACCTACTGTACCACTATTGGTTCACAAACTAGATGGTCATGATGCAACAATAGCTGACTTGGCTTCACCTACTGTTCCACTATTGGTTCACAAATTAGATGGTCATGATGCGACAATAGCTGACTTGGTTTTACCTACTGTACCACTATTAGTTCACAAACTAGACGGTCATGATGCGACAATAGCTGACTTGTCTCCTATTAAATTCAATTGTCACTGATTCTCTTATCTATTACATTCGCTTGTCATTCATTGTTGCATCACTTAATCTTTTGTCCCTTATTACATCTTTTTATTCTTCTAAATAATGAATAATCTTGACTGTTCATACCCAGTCATCAAATCTGAAATTGTGTCACCCCAGCTACTACATTTCTATTACATACACAAGGGGCCTTCAAAACCATCACCATACAGTGCTCAGCATATACAGTATCCTGGTCACGGAACCAGTGTCGTGTGAGTGTTGCAACACAAGAAAACATCATGTCTAGAGTGGAACTCGAACCCACATGCCTGCCATTTCAGGGCGAGAATCCTACCCATTATAGTATCTAGGCTCCCCGATGCAATCACTTATACCCTACCTAAACCTACTTGAGTATGTGTCATTTTACTTAGGGGGATGAGTGAAATACGATGTCAAGTTCTCGTGACTTACCGACAAGTTCCCGCACGAAGGCGAGACTGCTGTTCTTGAGCACCAACATAATGTCCTGACGAATGAGGTCTGAGTTCTTCTGTCGGAAATCCTGGAAGGTAAGAGTAATCCATGTTAGTACCAGCTTACAGAGTAAATACTATACACGGTCAATTACACTCATACCTAGTGTGCAATTTACATTGTGCCTTGATTTAGTAGTCCCTGAACTAATGCTGTGCGTAGCAGCTCCATGTGCAGAATGGTCCATGGAAAAGGTCTCATAGACTATCTCCACCACCAACCTGCCCTCTGGTGAGAGTGGTAAGAACTAAAGTTGTGGGAACAGCTCCATGTGCAGCATGCCACATAGAAAAGGTCTCAAAGACGATTTCCACCACCAACCTGCCCTCTGGTGGCAGTGGCAAGAACTAATGTTGTGGGAACAGCTCCATGTGCAGCATGCCACATAGAAAAGGTCTCAAAGACGATTTCCACCACCAACCTGCCCTCTGGTGGCAGTGGAAAGAACTAACATTGTGGGAACAGCCCCGTGTGCAGGATGCTCCATGGAAAAGGTCTCGGAGACGATTTCCACCACCAACCTGCCCTCTGGTGGCAGTGGTAAGAATTAATGTGGGATTTTTGTTTGTTGTTTTACGTCCTAGCAACATCTAAGGTCATATCAGGACGGATTAATGTGGGAACAGTCTCATGTGCAGCATGCTCCATGTAAAAGGTCTCGGAGACGATTTCCACCACCAACCTGCCCTCTGGTGGCAGTGGAAAGAACTAACATTGAGGAAACAGTCTCGTGAGCAGCATGCTCCATGGAAAAGGTCTCATAGACAATTTCCTCCACCAACCTGTCCTCTGGTGGCAATGGCAAGAATTGATGGTGCGTATGCAGCTCAGTGCACATGTGCACGGGGAAAGGTCCGCTGCCACTCACCTGGATGTGGTACTTGACCTTGCCGGCATAGTGCACAACGCTAAAGGCGCTCTCCTTCATCTGTGGAGCCTCATAGCTCGCGTTGTTTGAGTGTTGCGCATGAAGCTTGTCGAGCAATGTCTCGTTCGTCGCACCAGGAAAGCTACAAGAGAACAGGCCACAACAGTGCATCCAAAGTCTGAATAATATAATCTACCGGCTTAGTTCTACTGAATGTACTCCACAAAGATACATAAGGCCTTAATAACATCAGGGACCACAGTCGCCTCTGAAAAAAGAACAAATCGGAAACCTCAGTTCCGGTTGCTCCGACAATGGTAAGTATATGAAGGGGAATGACCCATATGACCATGACAAACAATGGAAATGGTGTGTTTTTTTAAATCGGAAATTGCGGAAACATGCAAAACTGCAATATTCCATGTTCCAATGACATAGATGGAAACTGTTCCTCTGCTCTTTATAGATGACAGTACGTGTATCGAGGCCATGAAGGTAATGATTGTATTAGTAATTATAAATAAAAATTACTAATAGGAACAAATATCGGTAACTCGTATTAATACTGTTAATAATAAATGACTAACAACAGTGTTAGAAGTCACCCCAAATTTCCAACATTTTCACAGTCGTACAAAGCATAGTACTTTTCCAGACCTTACCTCCCGCTCCCCCTCCTCCCAAAAAGTAGTACACATCAACATTTTAATACAGAACATAAAGGTCGCCGAAAAATAACATTATATTAAGTAATACAAGTCATACTTGAGTGACCTCCCCCCATGTCGTATGCTTTGTATGACTGAAAGTGTTAAAAACTTTGGATGGCCCCTTCATGAGAAACAATTATGTAGAATATAATTTATTATATATATATAAAGAGGCGGAGTTTTTCCCTGCTTGTATTTAATTAATTATTTATTATATTTACCTTATTTATTCTTCACATCATATTCACTGCGGGCTACTCTTTTGCCCCGCGACTGCCACTCCACTGCCGCTTGGCTCATTCTCACTTGAACTGCACTCACAGTAGCACTTATTTGAGCTTTTCGATAGGGCTATTGTTTTGCTCGGCCAAGGACCTTCGAGCAAAAATAAAGAAGGTTCCCCACCACAACTCATTTGTGTGTCTCTCTCTATCCTTTACCGTAGCCCAATTTTATAATTATTAATAAATAATACAACTAATCATAATAAATCAATCAGCACAGATTTTACATTAAGTGGATGTTTCTCAAATTAATTAGAAAAGAGAATGGACTCACTTGCACTCCTCGTCCAGTAGATACAGAAGTCCGGTAGGTTTCTTGGCAAACAGATCTAAACACTGTGTGTTGTCTATGAACTCTATGTTCTTCCACTGGATGCCTTCTCTCACGTATTCTTCCTGCAATCATTACACGAAGGAAAATATCTGTACTCAGAGCTCCATAATCCGATGAAAGCATCAAATTTGTTAAACTAAGATATTATCCTACATATTCCAAATGCAGAACCCCAACCCTATACATTTAATATAATCTGTTTGTTGAACATCTTTTCTGTATGTGTGCCAAGCGGTTTGTTTCTAGGTGGTGTAGTTTTAGAGATATGTCACTTTTTCTGTATGAAGATTGCTCATAGCCATTGAGTTTGCAGTGTGACCTTGTGTCGTCCTGCAGCCAAGCTGCACGCGCACTGACCTAAATACCTCAGCTGATGTCATATGAAATAGGCCTATACAATGGTGCTCTATTTAAGCATTTGTTGCTGCATAGAAGGAGTACGAAGTAAATCAAATAGAACCGGTCACTGCTGAAGTCTATGATGTCCAGCATTCTGGTGTGCACACCACAATGGGATGTTTTCACTTCAAATATCTCCAAAGGTAATTGTTTAAAATAAAAGTTACATCAGACTAAAGTAAGGTAGACCATAAAGATAAGCCTATTTATCTAAAACTAATATGTTGCAGGAACTCTAAACCATCTTCAGACATTACCAGAGAAGTAAAACAAATTAGCTGATTGTGGGCGTATGCCTCAAAACTCGGCCAAAGGCCGAGTAGGGGGGGGGGGGGAGGGTGTAGGGGGGGGGGGGGCACCACCCCTCCCATGGAGAATTTTGTTTACAAGTAGGACACAATTGGTGCAATTTGGTAGCCACTTAGGAGGGAGAAATTTCACTCTTCACCTGTGACATAAGGTAAGAGTAGGCATATAGACCAGTACTCGAAGAATACAGAAGTGTTTTTCTTGTAATCTTGCATATATGATAAGTCAATAATATAAATAATACACCTATACCATAGTTAATAGTTTATTTAATTTATTGTCTTATACTCCTTGTAATATGGTAATACTTGTTTAATTGTTATAATAAATGTAAAGGAATATGATCAAAGTAATGTAAATTTCATTTTAACAACAATATATAGTCTTATGCTCCCTCAATATATAGTCTTATACTTCCTCAATATATAGTTTTATACTCCCTCCATCAGTTCTTAATACTTGCATAACTGCTATAATAAAGCATAAAATGTCAAGGAATACGATAATAAAACTAATCTGAAGTTCATTTTAATAACAATGTTGGTTCATTTTTTCTGCTTGTTCTAATTGGCGGAAATCAGCCAATTGGCGGGAAATGCTCATGCCTGCATTTTAGAGTAGCCAAATATAAGATCTATATTAAAACAAAATGAAACAAATGAGGAAGTCTAATTGTCACCGATTGAAATTTCTTAATCAACGAATGCAAGATAAAAAAAGAATTTAAACATTAAAAAAAATACTATGGATATAAACGATTGAGGATTGGTTGATTGTTAGAGATTTACGTCCTGGCAACATCGAAGGTCATATCAGGACGGCTACTGACGTGTGACAGTGCGCAATCATGGTGACTTTATAGTGCTTCCCCACTGGGGACCAGGCTGCCAGCACCATAACCAGATAATATGTAATATCCCACTCATGTTCCATTATCCTGACACTGAGCCAACCAGTCCTTGCTCTATCCTAATAATGCCGAGCTCCTGGCTAGGAAGTGACAAGTATACATTTTTACGTCATTGGTTTGACTCGACCAGGGTTCGAGCCCATGGGTTCGAATCCCCCGATCTACCAAAACGGGAGACGGATGCTCAACTCCTTCGGTTATCCCATCTGGCTGAATAGTCATAGACATACATGATGTATTTATCAAAATGCAGACGATGTAGTTATCAACCACTAGTGTACTTTAATGTACACCGTGTCTTGGTGCATGAGACTCATTCCTGCACTATGTTGAGTACCTATGCTGTACAATATACAGTATAGGCTGCTCCCCCACTTTTAATGTTCAGAATGGGGTGTCCTGCACACAATGCAGCACATTCCACTTCCCAATCACCATGTACAAACCAAATGTGATCACTACAACAGCTCGAAGACCAGTACCTCGGCGCTGACAAAGTATGTGTTCAGCTGAATAAAAATATTTACCAAATAAAAAATAAACATAGCTGTAACAGTGACAAGTGGACTTGGTAGTAAATGTCCGTGGAGAGTCCCAGAGTACTGTTATGGGTTATGTGTATTATAAGCCCGATGCACACCGCGTTAGCTCACCTGCTCAAACTTGAAGATATGCTGGTTGAAGTAGTAGTGGAGGCGTTCATTTGCGTAGTTGATACAGAACTGCTCGAAGCTGTTCTTGCCAAAGTCCTCGAACCCAAAGATGTCCAATACGCCAATCGAGTTACCCTGGAACCGTGAAGAAAACATCACCTCACGTCAAAAATCTGTCACCGAGGTAAGCTTTCAACTCAATGGTTTGGAGATTCTCCCATATTTTCTTTTTAGATAAATATATTATTAGTTTGACCAGTATAACCTAATCTTGAAGAAATTTTCATTTCAAAGGGTTAAATTGTGGTGTTCTCTGTGGCGGAGGGGTTAGAGTGTCTGACTTTTTTCTAGGTCGGACTCCTAATCTGAAGGTCAGTGGTTCAATTCCCCATGCCCCCCCCCCCCAGATCTCTGCCAATTTGGATTTCCACCGCTGCGTATAACTTACAGTGTCATCAAAGGCCGGTTGCTCTCATACCGTGTCTATGTGGTGTGGGAGGTTAAAAATCCCATGGGTTGGTAAAAGTGTAGGCTCAGGCTTTCTACCGACAAACTGTCTAATGGTGAAAACAAGTCTATTCAGACTTATCCATGATAGGCAGTATAAATCTTCAAGAAGATATTTGAAGTGAAAACATGCCAAATTAATGTTGGTGCATAAATTTGATGCTTCATCGGACTATGCAGCTTTAAAAAGAGTATACAAATGAGAGCAAGTGTTGGTACTCTACCTGGTGTTCACGGATCTCCTGCTTGGAGAGTAGGGCATGGTTCACTTGCAGCACTATCCAGTCGAACAACCCTCCGTACAGACACTTGGCCATGGCGTCACGGGTCTGCATCGCCTGTGTCAGAAACAAGGAAGCAGTTAGCACACAGCAGTGTCAGAAACAAGGTGCCTGTGTCAGCAACAAGCAAGCAGTTAGCACACAGCAGTGTCAGCAACAAGGCGCTTGTATCAGCAACAAGCAAGCAGTTAGCACACAGCAGTGTTGGCAACAAGGTGCTTGTATCGGCAACAAGCAATCAGTTAGAACACAGCAGTGTTGGCAACAAAGCACCTGTGTCGGCAACAAGCAAGCAGTTAGCACACAGCAGTGTTGGCAACAAGGTGCCTGTGTTGGACACACGCAAGCAGTTAGCACACAGCGGTGTCGGCAACAAGGCACCTCTGTCAGCAACAAGCAAGCAATTAGTACACAGCAGTGTTGGCAACAAGGCGCCTGTGTCGGAAACAAGCAAGCAGTTAGCCCATAGCAGTGTCGGCAACAAGGCACCTGTGTCGGCAACGAGCAAGCAGTTAGCACACAGCCGTGTTGGCAACAAGGTGCCTGTGTCGGCAACAAGCAAGCACTTAGCACACAGCAGTGTTGGCAACAAGGCGCCTGTGTCAGAAACAAGCAAGCAGTTAGCAAACAGCACACGGACAATTCTAACTGAACACAATAAGATAAGTTTGTATTAATAGCGTAAGAGAGTTCGATGAAAGTACAAACTGGGAGGGTTGCGCACAGAACAAAAGTGTTTGTAACTGACAGCCTCCGGGAACCACCTCCAGGCCTTTAGTAATGGCGCAGGTAAGTGTAAACAAACAAAACCATCACTTCTTAACTTCCTAGTCTGATCAACGTCACAGGTATTGGTGATATTATACTACTACTAGTAGTAGTAGTACTCCTGGTACTATTACTGGTCCCACTAATACGGCTACTAACACGGCTACCACTAATAATACTAGTACTACTACTACTAATACTACTCCTAGGAGTATTACTACTACTAGGAGTACTACTACTAAGAGACTACACCGCAGGCGTTGTTGCTGTCATCATCATCATCATCATTAAAGTATGCGTCAGTTCTCAACTTTATAGCCTGACCAATGGCGATAAGTATTTCAGTAGGTAGTGTGGGTGCTTAGCTCCAGGTGGCAGCACTATGTGCCGAGACAGCCCGATGGTTTCCCGACTGTCAGCAGGCCTACCCTGTTCCCGGGGGACATGAGACACAGAATATAACGGTGCTTACGTCGTTCATGTTGTAGCTCATCACCACCGTCTCCCCGCCGGCCGTCGTCCGTTTCCTTGTCAGTGCTTCTATCAACGTTGTTTCTTTCACCTGACCAATAGCAACACGTCAAGTCATTTAGGGATGAGCCCAGAAATACCACCCCCGACCACACACACACGCACACCTCACACCCATCTACACATTTAAATCTGTATGAAGCTCTGTGATTCTTATCTTTAAAATAACAATAACAATAATAATAATAAAAACAACACCAACATTAATTATATTAATAATCATAACAATAATAAATTTACCAGCGGTGAAAACAAATATTAACACACTTATCCGTTATGAGCAGCGTAAATAAATTCATCACATAGGTGTTTTAATAGTAAAAACCCTCCACAGAATTGGTGAATCATGAATACAGTGTAGCATTATCCCCCAGTAGGTACCTTCAGCAGGCTGGAGATGATCTTGACCGTGGCAATGTTCTTAATACTGACTGCCTCGTGATGCTGATGGTCCGCTTTCTGAAACACATTAAGGACACACACATGGGTTACTTTTCACCTGTTCGACAACCAGAAGACAATTAGCATACAAATTAAAACATTTTGTTATTATATATATATATATTTTCTATGAAACCGTTGCCCAAACTTGTTTGAACATTGGGTTTTTTAACTGTCACTGCTTATATGTAATTGTTAACTAACCTTTTATAACATCATATATATACATATGACTACATTATATATATAATGTATTAAATAAATACTTAGTTTCTTTGCCCCACTGTCACTGTTAAAATTAAACCTCTCCAAACCGTATGTGTGCGCGCGTGTGTGTATGGCAGATCCACAGAAATAGAGGGGGGGGGGGGGGGGGGGGGTGGGTAGGAAGGAGGTGGGAAAATGAGATGGGGAGAGGAGGGAAAGGGAGTGAGGGGAGAGAGGGGGGAGGGGGGAGAGGGAGGAGGGAGGGAGGGAGCGAGGGGAGAGGGGAAAGAGGCAGGGAGAGGGAGAGAGGGAGAGAGGAGAGGAGGGAGGAGGGAGGAGGGAGGGAGGGAGGGAGGGAGGGAGGGGAGGGAGAGGAGGGAGGGGAGGAGGGAGGGGAGGGAGGGAGGGAGGGAGGGAGGGAGGGAGGGAGGAGGGATGGGAGGGAAGGGATGGGGAGGAGGGAGTGGAGGGAGGAGGGAGGGAGGGAGGGAGGGAGGGAGGGAGGCAGGGAGGCAGGGAGGCAGGGAGGGAGAGGGAGACAGTCGGGGAGGCAGGGAGGGAGGGAGGAAGGAAGGAAGAGGGAGAGAGGGAAAGGCGATTTTTAAGCATTGCTTTCTTCCAGTTTCGGCTGCAGCAAGCTGCAGTGGAGGGGCACAAAAGACAGTACAGTACATATAGACACAGTTTGTTGATTCGCTGGAGGATTAATTGGTTCTCAAAATACTCAGAAATAATAACTAGTCCGGGCACTCGGCATTCCCTAGGATCGTGCGGGTCCGAATAACCTCATCACTCGCACTTGGCCGAGAGCCAACGCCGGTTGTTATAGGAAATGAAAAAACATTAGGTGGAATGTCATTGTTTGTTTGTTGTTTTACGTCCTAGCTACATCTAAGGTCATATCAGGATGAGTACTGACTAGTGACAGTGTGCACTCATGGTGACTTTATAGTGTTGCTGCAATGGGCGACCAGGCCACCAGCACCATGACCCAATACCCCCCACAATCACACTATCCTGACACTGAGCTAACCAGTCCTCGCCCTATCCTATTAATGCCGAGCGCCTGGCTAGGAAGCGACAAGTATAAATTTGATATAAGTCATTGGTTTGAGTCGGCTGGGATTCGAACTCCCGACCTTCCACACGGGAAGCCTGCCCTATACCGATTGACCACCACGTCTGGTGGTTAAATTTGAAACTCATTGGCATGAGCTTATAAAAAGTCGCATAGGTTATATATAGCTTAGGCACACCAGAACTAAACCGGATTCCTATACGCCAGAGTGCTCGTAAGTTAATAGTTGAGATGGATTTACAAAGCTGGTATAGCTCAATAGAGTGTTACAGTGGTTGGATGACTGGTGGGTGGGGGGGGGGGGGAGTTTGTTTGTTTGTTGTTTTACGTCCTAGCAACATCTAAGGTCATATCAGGACGGGCACCGACCTGTGACAGTGCGCACTCATGGTGACTTTATAGTGCTGACCCACTGGGAAACCAGGCTGCCGGCACCATGACCTGATATCCCACTCAGTCACATTATCCTGACACTGAGCACACCAGTCATTGCCCTGTCCTAATAATGCCAAGCACCTGGCTAGGAAGCAACAAGTATCAATTTTTAAGTCATTGGTTTGACTCGACCAGGGTTCGAACCCACGACCCCACGATCTACCAGCACGGGAGACGGACGCTCTAACTCATTCGGCCATCCCGTCTGGTCATGGGTGGGGGGAGAGTGAATAGAGAAAACTTTCAATATCTGTCAGTTGAAATTTAAGAAAAACCAATATTTTTGTTGTTATTATAACACTTGTTGATTACGCAGGGTAAATTTCAATCACGTACAACAACTGGGCTTCCTCATTCAACCGTTCATTGTCTTATCCTGGTGATGCTGACCACCAGGATAGACAGCATCGCGTATAATAAATGAATAAGTCATTTGCTTGACTTGGCTGGGGTTCAAACCCCCAATATTTCACATGGGAGGTGATCGCTCAACTCATTGGTCATCTCATCTGGTTCATTTGATTGAATAAGTACATAGGTATTCAGTGAGCATTCCTTTACAGCACAGTACCGGGTGCGGTGGTAGGGTCGGTAGAGCCCGGGCCTCGCGTGCGGGAGATCGGCAGTTCGATTCCCGGTCAAGTCAACCCAATGACATATAAAATGCATACCTGTTGCTTCCTAGCCTGGCGCTCGGCAGACCAGACGGGATGGCCAAATGAGTTGAGGATCCGCCTCCTGTTTTGGGAGATCGGAGGATTCGAACCCATAGGTTCGTGGGTTCGAACACTGGTCGAGTCAACCCGATGACATAAAAATTTATACTTGTCGCTTCCTAGCCTGGCGCTCGGCATTAATAGGATAGGGCAAGGACTGGTTAGCTCAGTGGCAAGATAATGTGACTAAGTGGGATATCGGGTCAACTATAAAGTCGCAATGAGTGTGCACTGTCACAAGTCAGTACCTGTCCTGATATGACCTCAGATGTTGCCTGGACACAAAACTCCAACGATTACAGCACAGTAGTGCAATATCTTAGTAAATATCTCCACCCTGAATACACATCCGTTTTGAATGCAGATTTATAGTCCTTTAAGTTGATAGATCCAATTGTGACGGAATACTACCGTTTCCGCCTCTGCTTATGTTATAATCTCACTGCCACTTTAATGTCCAGCTAGTTGCAGTAAAAAGCCCATCCGATCATGTATAAAAGCATGATATTGCAGTTGGAGCCATTGTTGACATCAAAGTCCATACGACAGGACCCCAAGCACGGCAGTCCATAGTCTACAGAGACTATTGGGTAATCTAATTTAAGAGGTGTGAGCATCACAACAGTTGATGTCCACTGGCCATATCAATAATTATATCGCGCACATTTAGTTAGGTCTATAGTTTCTACAGTTTCCCTATCAGAGTAAATATAGATTTAGCTGTTTTGAGGTGGGTTTAACAAAAAAAAATAAAAAAGTATAAATATCTTTTTTATTCATTCCATGAGATTGATAAGATTCACCACCACACTCATCAAGTGAGATGGGCGCGCTGTGAGCTGACATATCTAGTGTCAATATCAGACTGCCCTGCCACCATGCTGTCAAAAAGTAGTTCTAATCTCAGTATCACACCATCCTGTGAATTCAATGAGTCAGTGATGTCAGTATCAGAGGGTGCCTCTTTTTCTCTCTTTCTTCTGTTTTTCTTTTTTTTCACTTCACCTTTTTCACTGTAAAATTGCAATAACAAACTATAAGTGTCCACTGTCCAGAAGTGACTCAATGATTTGTTATTTTTGTTCCAGATAAAAGAAATTAGAACATACGGTTATGTTCGACAGTCATATGCTGTCATTGTACCCTTTGCTGCCATTGCCAGACCATGTTGGTGGGTTATACTGTAATGGTCAGTGCGTACAATTATCTTTAGATTGGACTGTCAAATTGTAGTATCCTGCAATATTCAGAAAACCACCAGACTATGTGATCATGATGCTATCTGGCATTACAATGCTATCCGACTATGGTGTTGCACAATTGCCACACTATGCTAATGCTGGTGTCATGGCATTACGGACAGTGCCATCAAGTCACGGTGCTATATAATGTTCAGAAAGCCTCACACTATGGTGTCGTACAATTATCATACTTTGCCCACAGTGCTGTTAGACGGTGGTCACTTCAATATCAGACACTGCCACATTGCGACTATCAGAGCGCTGGCACAACACACTCAGACAGTGCTGTCATAACACAGTTAGACCATACTGTCACAACACAGTTAGACCGTGCTGTTATAATTCATTTAAACCATGCTGTCACAACATAGTTAGACCGTGCTGTCACAACACAGTTAGACCGTGCTGTCACAACATAGTTAGACCGTGCTGTCACAACACAGTCAGACCGTGCTGTCACAACACAATTAGATCATATTCTCACAATACAGTCAGGCCATGATGTTACAACAGTCACACCATGCTACCACAACACAGTCAAACCATGTTGTCACAACAGTCAGATCGTTCTGTCACAACACAGTCATACCATGCTGTCACACAATCAGACCATGCTTCCCACACCAGTCAGACTATGCTGTCACAACAGTCAGACCATTCTGTCACAACACACTCAGACTGTGCTGTCACAACACACCCATACCATGCTGTCACAACACACTCATACCGCGCTGTCACAACACACTCTTACCGTGCTGTCACAACAGTCAGATCGTTGTCACGGCACTGTCAGACCACGTTGTCACGCCACTGTCAGACAGTGCTGGCACAGCTGCCAGGACACGGGGGGGGGGGGGGGGGGGGGGGAGAGAGTGCTGCCCTAGGCTGGCCCGACAGAGTACAGTGGAGGTGTGCTGCTGGCTGTGGCCGCCCCGCCCGGCCTACACCTGAGGACGCCTCATCGGAGACGGGGCTGGCTAAGGCGAGCTGCTCGCACACAGAACATACCATATTTGTACCTGCCGCCGGACGCACGAGCAAATGTCATCACACGGTGGTCCGGGACGGCAGTCAGCAGCCTCCCGCCCCATCTCCACTACACGCGCACACGCATGCGCACGCGCACGCGCACACGCACACACCAAACACTCCCTCTCCAACAACCGCACCTAACACTCACTCACTCACTCACTCACACACACCCACCAGACACTCCCCCTAACACACATACACATACACACATACACACACTCACTCACTCACTCACTCACACCAGACATCCCCCTAACACACACACACTCACACTAGACACTCCCCCTCCAACAAACACCCTCCCTAATGCTCTTGTTGCTTGTGAGTTTTACGTCCTGGCAACATCTAAAGTCATATCACGATGGGTACCGGCTTGTGACAGTACACACTCACAGTGACTTTATAGTGCTGCCCCACTAGGAGACCAGGTCACCAGCACCATGACCTGATATCCCACTCAGTTACATTATCCTGACATTGAGCCAACCAGTCCTTGCCCTATCCTAACAATGCCGAGCGCCTGGTTAGGAAGCGACAAGTATCAATTTTTAAGTCATTGGTTTTACTTGACTAAGGTTCAAACCCGTGGGTTAGAATCCCACGATCTATCAAAACAGGAGACAGACGCTCAACTCATTCAGCCACCCCGTCTGGCACCTCCCCCATACACTTAGTCACACACACACACCCCAACAGGCACACAAAGTAATATACATATTTATGTATGTGTATGTGTATACATATATATATATATGTGCATACATGTATATATATATACAGACACACCCCAAAAACACATACTCCAACACAAACACTCCAATATACATACATTTCAACAGACACTCTCCAACAGACTCTCCAACAGACACACACTCCAACAGACACACTCCATCAGACACACACTCCATCAGACATGCACTCCAATAGACATACACTGCAACAGATACACTGCAACAGACACACACTCCAACAGTCACACACTCCAACAGACACACACTCCAACAGACACACACTCCAACAGACACATACTCCAACAGACACACTCCAACAGCCACACACTCCAACAGTCACACGCCAACACCAACACACACCGAAATACACTCCGCCACCCACTCACACACATACACCACCACCACCACAGACACACACCAATACACACACACACCACCAAGATCCGCGACTCAGGGCCCATCCAATGTTTACATTCAGCTTCCATCCAGTCATTAAGAGCGCAGTAATTATAATCAAGGCAGTAATTAACTGTCTGACCTTAGCATAACGAGAACAATTACACACACAGACGGAAAAAGGGTGGCAGAAGTGCGAGTGGTGGCTGGCTCTAGGCGTTGCTGCAAGCCTCTGTACACCACGCAGGCGCAGAGGCACAGGAGGCGGATAGCCACTGTACACCCGGCGTACAGCCACCCCTTGCACTAACAATTCGACGGCGATATACCGGGCCGAGTGCCCGAAGTGGTAGAGCATGGACCTCGTGTGCCGGAAATCAGAAGGTTGCTTCCCGGACGAGTCAAACCAATGACTTATCAAATTTATACTTGTCGCTTCCTAGCCTGGTGCTCGGTGATAATAGGATAAGGAAAGGACTGGTTAGCTCAGTATCAGGATAATGTGACTGAGTGGGATATCGGGTCATGGTGCTGGTGGCCTGATTTCCCAGTGGGGCAGCACTATAAAGTCATCATGACTGTGCACTGTCACAAGTCGGTACCTGTCCTGATATGACCGTTGATGTTTCCAGGGTGTAAAACTCCAACAATCAATCTATGGAGATATTCGCACCCGGCTGACGGCGTCCGTCGCCAGGGGGGAGGCACCGTCAGCTGTAGGAGACGCTCATCATAGCGTTCTGTATATACATTATACCCATTGCCTAGTGTTGACTGTGGGTGGTAATACCAAAATTACAACCAATTGTGGTAAATTGTTAGTAAGCCCCGAACAGGCTCCTGAGGATTTTTGCAGGTGTGTGTTTGTCTGTCTGTCTGTCTGTCTGTCTCTGTCTGTCTGTCTGTCTGTCTGTCTGTTTGGGCTTTACATCCTAGCAACAGTTAAAGTCATATTAGGATGGGTACCGACTTGTGACATTACACTCATGCGACCTTTATAGTGCTGCCCTACTGGGATACCGGACAATGTAAGTCATTGATTTGACTCGGTCCAGTTTAAACCCACGACCTCCCGCGCGGGTATCCAGCCAGTGTTCTGACTGACTCGGCCATCACGTCCGGTTGGCTCCGAAGGAGGGTGTAGGTGTGTGGATGTGTGTGGATGTGTGTAGATGTGTGTGTTGTGTGTTGTGTGATTGATTGATTGATTGATTGATTGATTGATTGATTGATTGAGAGCTACCATTGCCTAGCCGACATTTCTATTGGTTCCATCAATCTCCATCATTTAAAAACAGGAGTTTCTTTATACCCCGCTATTTCTCCTCCAATCAGCGATGTGTGTGTTATATAGGGGCATAATGACTACATCCCATCGTTGCTGTGAATCATGGCCATAGACAACCAAAATAACTAAAGTCAGGCCACTGCGAATGGGGTGAGGAGACAGTGGTGAGTATGGGGGCGGGGGGGGGGGGGGAGGGGGAGGTTACCTATGATTACCTTGGTTTAATTTGTAATTGTAAAATATTATTAGACTTACCCGGCGAAACTCAATGTTTCCCAGATGTAGAACTGCAGCCAGCACGCTGAAGATTCTGCGAACAGAACATGAACATTGAAATGGGCACAATGTAGTGACAATCACAAAGTCACGTGAGGCTCGGTCATGAGGTCAACTTGAGGCAAAACGTGACTTCCCCTAACGAGCACGTGCCAAAACTATTAAAGTTGCATAGTCCGATGGCTTTGAGTTTCTGGCACTGTTTTTCTTTTTAGATAAATATAGCAGGTTGATTGTTATAATTTACCTTACTTTACTTTGAAGTAACTTTTATTTTAAATGACTAACTTTTGAGATATTTCAAATGCAAGCATCCAAAAATAATGTTGGTAAGCACATCAAAACTCTACACCATAGGCTTCAGCAGTAACACGTTCAATAGACGAGATCACGGTTCTGACTGCGCATGCGCTGAAAACGGCGTTGGCAGCAAAGCAAATGCGAATGGCCATTGAGTTTGTCGATACGCGTAGGGAAAAACTTCGATTTTATTCAAAATGAATAGAAATACATAACAATTTGGCATAAACATGTATGCACACATGCAATATAATGATCTGATGAATGTACCTAAGACAAAACTAGTTAAACATTTTGAGCTAAGAAACATACAATTCCACACAAAACAATCAGTGATATCCACATCACCATTATTAATTCTTGTTCTAAATATTAAAATGCCAAATGTGTCAACATACACTTGTATCAGAGAAATATATAACTAATATCTGATTAACCCTACTCATTTTCTAGTTCTGCATATGTCATTAACCATAGGATATAAATAAAAACATTAATAAAATAAGTCAAACTGACTCTGGCTATGGCTCTAACACTAGTCTGAGTACCCAGATTTGTCTAAATCTAAATGCACATGGCATAAGATGTGCTGATTATATTGATGTAAATGCAATGCTGGATAAAAGATTAATATCTTAATTTATTACATATATATTTTTTAGTTGGTATTCTATGTTTGAAACAAGAGCTGAGATGAGCTGAAACTAGCACATTTCATAGCTGCACCCAGTGTATTAGCATGTGCCATGTGCTTCTCGTGGGGTTGCTTTGCTTTGACGCACCCACAATGCACAGCGCCGCTGGAATGGTGACATAGTCTATTAAATTGACTCTGTATTCCTACAAATGCTTAATAAATGAATCATTATCTAAGTTAGATATGTAGAATCAAATTCAGATGATTGCTTTGGTTTCGAAAAGTTGATGCTTTCATCGGACTATGCAGCTTTAAGAAACACTCAGGGAACATCTCATTTAGACTTAGAAAGTAGTTACACCAATTAAACCTGGGGGTGGAGAGCCCACTTTGCAAAAGGTTCCGTGTCAGCCATGGCTCAAATATATCTCAGGGGGTATAAATCCCACAACGTCACCCCTGTCATTTATCAACGCTTCCTATTTGTCTAATTGGGCCAGGCTTCCTGAAGGCATTAAGGATATATGCTTAAAATAGGAGCGCGCTAAATTTCACCATGAAACTAATCTCAGTGGTTTTCAACATGGGGAGACTATATTAAATGTGCAACGATATCACGATGCCTGCTAATTTAGTTGTGTTTTCATTATCAAACTTGTGCCGGTTTCTGTACTGATCGTGCCATGCTACTGACATCAGTTGCCCTTTGTGCATGGCATTGCTAGACACTCAGAAAAGCACCAACTCGCACTCCATAAGAAACAGGATTCAAAGTTACTTGTTTGGTGTTTGTTGGGGTTTTACGTCCTGACAGCATCTAACATCCTATGAGGATAGGGAAGTGTCCACACTGTGTTACTGGTGTTTCCATCCACCCTGTTTTAATAGTATGGCCACAATATGTTGCCAGGGTGCCCACAATATGTTACTAGTGTGTCCACAATATGTTACTAATGTGTTCACAATATGTTACTAGTGGGTCCGAACTGTGTTAGTTGTGTGTCCACATTAGAAATACACAGACCATTAATTTACTTATTTCAGTCAGCCCGCCATCCGTTGCTAGTGTTTCTATAAGTTTTCGTGTGTTCTACCGATTCCCGCCATCCATTTCCTACCAGCTCTACAGATTTCTGGCATCCCTTTCCCACCAGCTCTATCGATTCCCACCACCCCTATCATACCAGCTACCAGCTCTACAGATTCCTACCATCCCTTTCCTACCAGCTCTACAGATTCCCGCCATCCCTTTCCTACCAGCTCTATCGATTCCCGCCATCTCTTTCCTCCAGCTCTACCAATTCCCACCAGGCCTTTCATACCAGCTACCAGCTATACAGATTCCTACCATCCCTTTCCAAACAGCTCTACTGATTCCCGCCATCCCTTTCTTACCAGCTCTACCGATTCCCGCCATGCTTTTCCTACCAGCTCTACCAATTCCCGCCATCACTTTCCTACCAACTCTACCGATTCCCGCCATGCCTTTCCTACCAGCTCTACAGATTCCTGCCATCCCTTTCCTACCAGCTCTACAGATTCCTGCCATCCCTTTCCTACCAGCTCTACAGATTCCCGCCATCCCTTCCCTGAATACTGGGTAGATCACTGGTGACATATTCAGCTGTACATATTACACGATTAATCAGTGATAGTCATTGATGACTTCTCTTTAAAAAAAAAAAAAAAGCAACACCACAAAATGTAGGAGCAATATGTTCCATACACGTGCAGGACATCAAGTAAATGTAGTGTCTACAAAGTAACACCAAAGACAACGTACGACAAGAAGCGCCACTTGTTGCTAGGACATAAAACAACAACAAACAAACAGAAGCGCCACTCAGTGATTTCAAATCGGAATTTCTTAAATCATGCAGTGGTACCATCCCATGGTAAAGCGGCTGTCACACCTCGCCGGATTGAGCAACGGACAGAATTGTCTAGTCCGGTGGTGATAAGTATCAAAATGTATTAAAATGTGTCAAAATGTTGCGCTATCGGGTAAATGGCCGCTGGACAAATGGACATGAAACGGACATGAACGGATAGCCAACGGACGAAACAAATTTAAACCGGACAAGAACCGTAGACGTCAGTCCGGCGGCATCCGTTCCTAGTTTTGTGCATGTTCAAAACTTGTACGGACACAAAACTGACTTTGTTCCGTTTCTGTCCGTTTCCCCCAATCCGGTGAGGTGTGACAGGGCCTTAAACAGGGTGCGCATTAAATGGCAAATAAAATGTTACACACAGTGTACATCTTCACCGATTCAGTGGTAATTTGTTTTCAATACACCATAAATAATTATATTGTTTTCATTAATATTAGGAGATAATACACTACAAATGTCATACATAGTCTTTGATGGTACAGCGGTCGGGCTTGGCTAGGGGACCTGTCCAATTGACTTGTTTGCCGTTGGGTGGCAACACAGCATCTGTATTTCACAGGAAAGCGCTGAGTGGCGTGTCTTATTGTACATTGTCTTTGGAAACACCTGTATCCAGTTGTACAAATAAATTGCTGACTGACCTGCGTTGTAGCTCCGTGCAGAACCCGACCATCTCCATAGACTGCTTGAGGCGTGTGAACTCATGGGCTTCGTCCACAGACTCTCCGTCAATGCCCTCCAACGTGTAGCACTCACTCTGCAGCACAAGGGGAGGGGTGGGGTTAATAGTGACCCAATGACAGCTTGGTTAATTATTGGGACACCTCATGACTTAAGCACTGACCTCGGGGGTGTGGCTTTAATATTTCTATTAAAACTCAATCGACGGCTCATTTTATAAAGGGACAGTTGCTGGTGTGTGTGTGTATATGTGTGCGTGTGTGTGTGTGTATGTGTGTGTAAATAAATTATATATAGTAGAGTTATACGAATCTTACCTGGGTACAGATGATGGATAAGCACATCCGGGTCCGCAATCTTTACCTACTTATTCAGGATAAAAATTATCTTAAACATATATGGATACTTCAATGTTTTCGTCTTGGCACAAGCGAACGTGATAGTCGTGGTAGCGTTGGGTGGGCGGGCCCTAGCCCACGACTATCCGAGGCTTGTACCTCGGGAAAACAACAGTTATCCATCATCTGTACCCAGGTAAGATTTGCATAACTATACTATTTTACCTCGGTACTAAGCCTCAGGCTACTCGTAGCCGAGGGAGACTTTTACGTAACTTCATTTTTATCCTAATCAATTTCAATTCAGTATACATTAGTATCCAACCAAAAACAATATTTGTTAACTTCTCACCTGTCAAATTAATTGGTGAGTAAGCGTGTCGCTAGGCCGCTTGACTTCTCCAGTCGTTTGCTGTAATGTTTTGCAAACGATCTAGCTGTCTTCCAGCCTGCATGCGCTAGGATCCTCTTAACTGAGATCCCCAGCTGTCATGCCTTCGAGACCATAGCTCCTCTTGTTGAATGGGAAGCGTATCGTCCAGTATCGACCCCTGCGGCCTTAAGCACTTTAATGGTCCATCTTGTGAGTGTGTCTCTCAAGATCAGCTTGTGTGGTTTAATAAAACTCACCAAAAGCTGTCTTGAATTCCGTATTCCTTTTGTCTTGGATATATAAGCCTGTATGGCTGACACTACACAAAGTCGCCTGTCATCCGGGAAGCTACTCATATGCACCGTGGACAGTGGGTCCCCTGTGCGGTTTGATTTTAATAACTGATCTAAATCAAACGTCGCCTCTTTGCGATCAATATCCAGTCCATCTAGAGACAAAGCTACAATGGTTTGTCCCCTAGTGCATGTAACTAGCAGTAAAATAACTGCTAACTTAAATCCTAGTTCCTTTATACCTAAATGATTATTGCTAGGACAGGACTTAAACAACTTAAAAACTTTCGAATCATCCCAAAATCAATTATACTTTGGCTTTGGCGGATTTCTCTCGTAACCGACCTTAAGAACCAGTGTATCGCCTGGTGTTCACCAACCGTTTGTCCATCTATTCTCGGGAGTACAATCGATAATGTACATCTGGCTGCATTAATCGCACCAAAACCTAACCCTTCATCCTCTAGCATCCGCAAAAACCTCACTACCTGGACTACTGTAGGCTTTAAGAGTTTAACTTTCTTAATTAAACAATGAAGTCCCCACTTCTTTAAATAACTAGTATATAATTTTACTGTTCCTTTTCTCCAGGCATGAGAAATCAGCCTTTGCTGAGTAATTTTATCTAGGCCAAATTGCTCTAAATGATTCCTTAAAAAAGGAATGCCAGAAGGGGCGTTGTCGATACGTCTCCGTGAGTAGTTCGCGGACCTTGATGTCGTAAGTTTCCGCGTGCTCTTAGGAATCTGATACTGTCTCTCGCTCCCAATGCCACTGCTGCTAGTCATGGCTGTGTGTCCCATTCGGGCACGATCAGAATTGTGTGTGTATGTTCCATTCTGATCTTCCTGGCCACTCTGCTGATAATGCTGAATGGTGGGAAAATATAATAAAATTTATTATCCCAAATCAATGAAAACGCATCCACTTGCCAAGCATTTGGCTCTGGATGCAAGGGAACATATTTAGATATTTTGTAGTTCTTTCGTGATGCAAACAAGTCTACTTGTGGTCGTCCCAATTTTTTTTTTTTATACAAATTTGGTAAAATAATTTGTCACTCAACGACCACTCCAAATGATCATGAAAATGTTGGCTTTTCCTGTCTGCTAACGTGTTCTGACTACCTGGGATATGTGCTACTGTTAGCCATATGTCACGCTCTTGAGCCCAATTCCAAATCAATTTTGCTATTCTGTTACAAGGTTTGGACTTAGTCCCTCCCATGTTACGAATGTAAGCCATCGCTGTGGCATTATCTGTCAAAATTCTGACATGAAACTTTGGTATGCGGACTAAGCTGCATAACCCCAGATAAACTGCTCTAAGTTCTAGAACATTAATATGGTCTGAAATTTCCTCATCTAACCATCATCCCCCAGTTGCCTGATAGTCTCTATGAGCACCCCATCGATCTAATGACGCATCTGTCGTAACAACAGTGTTGGGTTCGCCCATTGGAATAGGATTCGGAGAAGAATGAATGTTATCAAACCACCACTGAATATCTGCTAGGCCTTCTGCTGAGATAGTCATTTTTCTTTCAAAATTCCCTTTAGTACGGGGTAATGCTAAATTCTTATCTATCTCTAGCGATTTAATGTGAGCTTTCCCATATAGAATAGCTGGGTAATGTAAAGGACGTCTGAACACAATGAGTTCTGTACTGTAACTAACTTTATTTAGAACGTTCTGTAGTGACCTCACTCTGTGCCACACTGGGGGTGTTCGGATAACAACACAACTGGAAGACACATACATTACATCTCCCTTTCAATGGAACAGAGGAACAAAATTCAATGGTAACATTTTGTATATATATAAACTACCATCGATAGCAACAGGTCCTTCTTGTGTTATTATAACTAATGTCATAACGCCATATCCCCCTCTTTAAAATAGTTCCTATCCATAACAGAATGGTACCAGGTATTGCGAGGATAAAATGCCATGCTCAAATTTACTAACATTCCAGAACAATGTAAATGGCATTGTACATGAAGACCTAATACATATAGAGATATTATACATACTATGTTTAAGAAGAGAACCATGAAACATGTAAATGGGAAACTATCGAATGTAGCCCATCATACAAAAACACGACCCATAAGTAATACAACGAATACATAGTCAGGGTCAGTTGTCACTTCTTAAATGTAGACTTATTTTGTCTCTTCTTCATATGACCTGAACAATGAGCGTATTATTACGTAACGTTGTATGCAATTCATAACTGAACATAACAAGGCACTTGCTAGGCAGAACAGAAAGTGGCATAGCAACAACAGTAAACGACTTATATAACATATGAGATTCAAATATTCAATATAGTATTTCATGCACAACATTTCCCAAAATGTTCAAATTAAACTCATGCTTCATATAACAATTTCATCCGTGAACATTTCGTCATATTTTTTTTTTTGTTCGTTTATAAAAGCATTGAGTCAAAATTCATTTGATAACATCTTTGACATGCAAGACAACTTAAAAACATGTATAAACATACAAAATGCATACACAGCTGGCTGCATGTGTCGTTTCTTATGTTATCATGCGTTGTGTCCATTCATTGTTCGAACTTAAGTATGTGACGTTACCACTTATTGTACAGCTTTTCCAGCATGTTACTTATTTAACTATAACAATTTCAACCGTGAACATTCTTTTATGTTTGCTTAATAAGCATTAAGTCAACATATATAGTCAAGAACATCCATGACATGAAGAGCAACTAAACATAGCATTTATAAAAACATACAAAATGCATACTCAGTTGACTTCATGTGTCGTTTCTTATGTTTGCATGAGTTGTGTCCATTCTTTGTTTGACCTGAACTATGTGTCGTTATTAATTATTGTACTGCTTTTCTGGCATGTCAGTTATTTAATTATAACAATTGCATCAGTGAACATTTTTGTTTGTGTGTTTAATAAGTATTGAGTGAATATTTATTGGATAACATCTATGACATGTAAGACAATTTAAAGCATTTATGCCAACACACAAAATGTATACTTAGTTAGCTTCATGTGCCATTTCCTATGTGTGAATGTGTTCTGTAAAGTCTTTGTTTGACCTCAAATGTGTGACGTTCTTCATGTATTGTCATGGTAACATACTGTAACAATTTAAAGTTGCACAGTCTAATCAAACCATTCCTAATTCAAAACGTCACAATCGACATGCTATGTCTTTGTTTGCATTCTTTGACCTTTTCCACATATATATATTTCTATAGCATATAGATATATTTATTAAATATATTTATATAAATTATTTTATTTTAATGCATATGACAATAAATTCAACGTTACAAATATCAGTATATCCGGTAGATTCTGCATATTCGGCTTACACTGGTTTCTATATAACCAATATTTTAGTTTTACACAAATGTATATTTTACACAATTATTTCGTCATCCACAGGCCTTGTCATTGTGAAATTGTTGTGACACACTTCATTCAATTCTGACATCCGACAATATAGTGGTCATGATATCCACTTTAACATTTTTAAATATATATTTAGTTGGTTAATATATATATTGCTATTCGTTCACCATGGGAATGGTGTGCACCAATAGGAATTCCACCTGCATACGACACATATAACACATATATGCATGTAGGTACTACGTTTCATACGATACAACATTTTAGTTTTATATTTCCATCATTAACAACAAGCCCATACCCTAGCAATCTTATGATGGAACAAAATATCAATATTATGGTGACACACTCAAATTATTACAGCCTGCATGAAATAATTTATATTGATATAGATACTCTAGCAGTACATCATATCGTATAGTGTGTTACAAATAAGGTCTACACCTGAGTATGCAGCTTTAACCGAGCAGACGGCCAACCGCTACTTTGTTGCATACACATACTTGAACCACATTCTTTCATGACATGGCCCCGCGCTGCTTGGGGGCGTTCGGATATCAGCATACCTATTTTCATGTCGATGTTAAAGATTTAATTATGCAGAAATAGAAGTTTCTTTACCTTGAATTGTCTCATGTTTCATCTTATGTCAATTCATATATGATATTAAGTCACACTTCATGTCTATCACATGCCTCCATTGGCATAGCGTTTGGTGCTTGCTTCCTGGCGCTCCGACTCAATTCTCGAGGAATCTCGGTACCTTGCCTGTTGTAGCTTGCCCGACGTCCTGCGCGTCTTTATTCTGGTCATCTTCATTATCGCCGACTGTCCCTGTCGACGTCCTGCACATCTGTGCTTCGTAGCATCCGTGCATCTGTGTCCATGCCTCTTAGGCATCCGTGCATCTGTGTCCATCTTCTCAGGCATCTGTGCATCGTATTGTCATTTATTCATTCCAAGCAATGTTGTGACGTCCTGCGTGTCCTCATTCCGGCTGTTTTCATTAGAGCCGTTCGTTTCTACCGACGATCCGTATATCCATGCTTCTTGGCACCTGTGTAGTTGTGTATGTGCCTCTAGGCATCCGTGCATTCTTGTGCCATCTTTCCAGGCATCTGTGCAACGTCTTGTCACTCGTTACAATAAAGTCTGTGCAGGTTTTGTTGGCGCCCGGGGAGTGGCTGCCCGGAGTGCTGCCGCTACGTCAACATGAAGTTCAAACAAGTGGTACCTTCTCTATGACCAGGGTGTCGATCCTGGTAAAATGAACTTGTATTATATGTTGGTTGGTGCCCGGGGTGTCGTGGCCCGGTATCCACCGGAAGCAATGGGCCTGAAAGCACCATTGCCTCCACATCTGACACCATGTAATGTAAAGGACGTCTGAACACAATGAGTTCTGTACTGTAACTAACTTTATTTAGAACGTTCTGTAGTGACCTCACTCTGTGCCACACTGGGGGTGTTCGGATAACAACACAACTGGAAGACACATACATTACAGCTGGGGCATAGGCTATCATGATTCCGATTAGAACGGCGACTTGCCTAATCTTTGGGCTCATTAATTGCAACAAGTGGTCTGCCGTATCAATAAACTTATCCAGTTTTGTTGCGTTAGTGACACGGTCATATCGTCTGTGTTTAACAGAAACCCTAAACATTTTAACTGTTTTGTCGGTGTAAAGACCGACTTCTTGTCATGGATGTAAAATCCTAATTTAGTGAATGTTGTACAGAGATCATCTACTGCACATTGACAGTCTGCCTTTGATTGCGCTACAATAAAAGAATCGTCAATATATGGGAACATAATATGTCCTTTTCTTGCTATCAGCGAAAATATTGGTTTGAGCAATTTAGTAAACAAACGAGGTGCACAAGCTAAGCCATTTGGCACACAGGTGAACTCATAGAGTCGATCATCCCAAACAAACCGGAGAAATTTTCTATCAGGTTTGTAAATTGGAAGCATGTAGTAGGAATCTCTCAGATCCACACTGGCAAGCCAAGAACCTTCCATTACCAAATCTCTTGCCGTTTCGAGAGAAAACATCTTAAAATGTTCATATTTAACCAATTTGTTCAGCTTTGTCAGATCCAGAATCATTCGGACATCCCATTTGGTTTGGGCCGCGAAAATATGTTTGAAACAAATTTGCCTGTCTCATGGCCGACAAAATTCCAACACCTGTTTATCTAATGCCTCTCTCTAACCGGGCGCGGTGGCCCAATCGGTAGAGCACAGGGCTCGCATGCGGTAGATCGGGAGTTCGCGAGTTCGGTTC
Organism: Branchipolynoe longqiensis; assembly: GCA_030323885.1. Classification (NCBI taxonomy): domain Eukaryota; kingdom Metazoa; phylum Annelida; class Polychaeta; order Phyllodocida; family Polynoidae; genus Branchipolynoe; species Branchipolynoe longqiensis. Next base: position 41,146,679 of record CM059188.1, read on the forward strand.
CCGGTCGGGTCAAATCAATGACTTAAAAATTGATACTTGTCGCTTCCTAGCCTGGTGCTCGGCATTATTAGGATAGGCCAACTGCTGGTTAGCTCGGTGTCAGGAAAATGAGACTGAGTGGGATATGGGTCATGGTGCCGGCGGACTGATTTCCCAGTGGGGCAGCACTATCAAATCGCCATGAGTGCGTACTGTCACAAGTCGGTACCCGTCCTGATATGACCTTAGATGTTGCTAGGACATAAAACAACAAACAATCTAATGCCTCTCGCTCTTTTAAATCGAAACGATAAGGAAAAGGAATGGCTTCCTGTACAGGGTGGTGTGTAAAGGGAATACGGACACTTAAAATTGTCAAATTATCAGTTATCAACTTCCACTCATTTAAACAATTCTTAATATTTCCAGCATGAAAAATGCTTACAGGTGTTTCTGTGGCCACGGGAGTTTGCGTTGCAGCCTCTACTTGTTCCCTGGGCGAGGGAACGGCTTGCTGGGAGTGTACTCCCGCTTGAAGGGACGATTCCCTTCATTCCAGCCGAACGACTGGCGTTGTCCTCGGCCTCTGGGCTGGGAGCCATAGCTTGACCCGGACCGTGCCCCCTCTGCCGGTCCGACGATTGTGAAAATCCGATCGACTCCTGTGGAAACGAGTGTTCGCGTCTGTGACCTTTTTAGCATCCATATGTTTGCCACACTAGGATCCAGTCTCGACTTCTTTGAAGAGGTACTGAAGCTGACCTCCAAACATTTTAGTCTTGTCCAGCGGTTTTCCATTAACAGGTTTAGGTGGAAGGAATAATGTATATTTCTTACCGTCGTTGTCAACGACCTTCTTCGATCTGGCAACTTCCTTGCCTGCATCCGTACAGACGGCCTTGAGGACGTTTTCAAAGCATCTGTAAGAGAGGAAGTTGCTTGCTGCCGTGAGCATGGCAGTTCCACCATCCATGGTTCTGGCCAACGACGGGAACTTGTTCTCTGTCTGCATACGATTGGCCACGGGAGGAATCAATGTCAGGGCCCCTAGGACCGCCTTATGGAATGTATGCAAGACGCCCTCAAACTTCTTACGTTCTTCACTGAGCTGCACGTCCCGGCCCATCTCCTTGACCACTGAATCCGGGATCCCCTTGATTGTTTGTTTGTTTGTTTGTTGTTGTTTTACCTTGATGCCGGTGAACTTTTCCCCCAGCTTGGTAATCACCTCTGCGGGCTTAAAGGTGTTGAAGTGCCCCTTAATGGTTCCCCGCATCATGGTTGTGGTCAAAACCTTCTTGGCCGTGTGCACCTGCACTTTTTTGCGCACCTTCCCTCCGATCTTAGCGTAAACACCGGTATGCTGCGTGTCGGAGTCGGACTCAGTTGATGACGAGTCCGAAGAGGAATCTGACGAAGAATCTTTCTTCTTTTCTTGGTCTTATGCTTCTTGCTCATCTTTCGCTTAACCACCTTCTTCCTTGTCTGCGTGAACTCTTCTCCGGACGAGCTCACAGACTTCTTCGCCTTCCTTCTCTTCTTCACAGGAGCCCTCTCCTGCGACGAATGATCCTCCAGGGAATCATCCCCGGAGACATCCTCCCAATCCGAGTCGTCAGACTGAGGGGCCGGCCTCTTCCGTGGCCGAGACCTAGCCAGAATAAGCTCCTCAAACTTACTCTCCAGCATCCGCCTGAGTCTGGTTTCCATATCAGACGGGGCCGTATCAGGCGCATCTGGCCCAATGACCTCCTCCGATAGGACATGTACCGGAGAATCCCGGCACCGTCACTAACGGCGACGAGTCGTAGTCATCCGTCAAGGCTGGCACACCTGGTTTACTCCGCTTCGTAGCTATCGGTAGTCTGTAACAATTGAAAGGAAGTTACTAAAAACCCGAGTAAACTCAATTAAATGTCACAAACAGGTCAAGCAAACCGAAATTGTGCATTAATGGTGTTGGAGAACGTGTTTAAACCGTTCCAACACAGGCGTAACCAAAGCTAACGTGTAAATGTTGTAGGTGAATGGTGTGGAAACCAAAACCAAACGAGGGGTAGGGACCAGTCTATCGGTACCCTCCCACACTCTCTATCCCGTACACTTCTCCCTCCTGTGGCTAATACGCCACAAGTTGGAGAAAATGCTACGAAACTCGGAGGTACGCCTAAATAAATAAAATGGGGAATCCATCAAATAAACCCAGGATTAAATCCCAATGAGATGTGGCTCCAACCATATCGCTCTCCGTTCGCCAAATGGTGGCTTGTAGCACAAAGGAAATCATGGCGCTTTGTTCTATCGATGTTTCACGAATCGTAAAACACCCATGAAAGTAAAAATATACACATCAAAGTTCTAAAAACTTCGTCAAAAAGTGCAGTAACGTATCATAACAAAACTGCACCATTCTACAAATAAATACTTACAGTTGTTATGTCGTCGTAGATAAAAAAAACTGCCGGACCAACTCAACGAACGTCCTCCCGTCGTGAGTTGATTATGCTAATTGCTGGACCCGGATGTGCTTCCTTCTCCCTCGGCTATGAGTAGCCTGAGGCTTAGTACCGAGTTAAAATATATATACATACATATATAAAGATTCAGGTGATCCTTCCAGTGCTTATTTCGAAAAGTCTTGGTAGAGTTTACTAGGTCACAGGGAAATTAAATTACACATGAACTTCGTCGGTGAGGTCAATCGATTCTTAGATATCATTAGAAGGAGACAACCTCAGCACACAACATGTAACCAACACTCCGACTGAAACCGGCTAGCTTTACTAAACTAGGGGAATTAATTTGATTTGATTTTTTTTTTTAGATTAAAAAAAGAATAGAAAAGAAGATCGTGCCTGAGTCAAATACTCAGTTTCTAAGGCATATACTACTTACACAAACCATTGGTCGCTATTTCCATAGCGATTTGCCAATAAAACAAGAGGGTCGCACAGACCTGCCAGAGACGCTACACACTGACTCCAGAGCGCCTTTGATTAGGCACACCTCTGGTCGCCAACCATTGGGCACCATTTACTAAAGAAGACTAGTGCCTCGGCGCTCACAAAATGTGTTCAGATGAATCAAATATTTACACACACAAAATAGTTGTCTAATCCGACGGTGTCAAGTTTCTACCACGGTTTTGAGATGAATTGTTGGTTGGTGGTTATAATTTACTTTAATTTAATTTGAAGTAACTATTAACTTTGTGGAGATATTTGAAGTTAAATATATTAGGTTGATAGCTATAACCTAGTTTAATTAAATTTAATGTGACTTTTATTTTAAAAGGTTACCTTTGTGGAGATATTTTAAGTGGAAACATGTCAAATTAATATTGGTGTCCGCACCAAAATGCAGAATTTTAATTTTGTATAACTTTTTTGCCGTTCCTTTATTTTTAATGTACCAATTGTCAAACATATCACACGAGCACAAAAACTGCAATAAAAGTTTAATAAGTGCACCGGTATCTAAGTTGGCTTTGCAGGATAAAATTTAAATAAATGTTTTGCTTTTGACAAATTTACGCGTTTATCAGACTATGCAGCTTTAACTAAACTTAATCGCGCACTCATGCCAAGTTGGCCTGAGTATTTAATCGGCGAAATGCCCAGAAGCCGACCTATTAGGCCGAGGTGTGAGGCAGGTGTTAGCGAATCGAAAACCAGCCGGGACCGTAATAAAATTGTCATTGTGCGCCCACTGTAGTCAAGCCGGCACCCGCACACAAAAGTGGTCCCAGCGCTGTAAATGTTCACATTTCCCGCCATAAATAATTGAAATTTTAATTTTACCGTCCACTTCACTCAATATATATTTTATTATCCATCAGAATAACTCCAGTATCAAAACCTGAGCAAAGATTTGATTTTGATCTTCCAGTCCCAGAGATAATGTGAATGTGGTAAGCGCGCTTCCTTCATTGAAGATTTAAAATACTTTCCGATGAGAACTGGGGAAATGTTAGTGAATTCTATAGCTATCAGTTGACATTTAGTGACAGTAGACGACACCTAAAAAACTCAACCATTTTTTTTCTGTCTGCACCCATCACGCTATAGTGGGAGAATGTCATGAACCGATAAACTGCCTTGCAAGCCATGCCATCGCAAAGGCACTTGACTCTATGTGGCAGGTGTAAGTTCTGTAACAGGCCGACGCTGGTTACTGGCAAGTGCGTGTGTAACCAGCCTGCTGTAGGTTGGTTGAAAATATGGGATTATAATGAAGGAATCAATTTGAAATTTAGAGGCTTACAATAAATAATCAAATACACGCTTACAATGAATGAATAAATGAATAAATGAATGAATAAATAAATGAATGAATAAATGAATAAATGAATGAATAAATAAAATTACAATCAATATGGCATAATTACCATAAATTAATCAATTAAAAAAATATATATACATTTATGAGTATGACCCTAAGTCAAAAGCCTCCTCAGTCCATATAAAAATATCAAATTAACTTTCGAAATAGGGTTACTGAGGACTATTACCAGAGCAATCCTTTGCTTTGGTTCAAAACTCCATGACACTGTACTTCCTTGTAATCTGACCCGGAGTAGGACGTTCAAAACACTATCCCGTTGAAAACACTACGGTAGTGTTTTGAACTTAAGTTGAAAACACTACTGTTAAGTTCAAAACAGTACCCCTACGTACATCCAAAACACTACCCAAGTTCAAAACACTATCATAACACGGCAGTGGGGGCTGTAATGCCGCAACTGGTACTGGCATTTGAAGCACGTACTAGTTGGTTTAGTTGCTGGGAGTTTTACGTCCTGGCAACAGCTATGGTCATATCAGAACGCAGATACTAGTAGTATACGCTGATAGCGTTGAGGCGTCTGCACCACATAGGCTGCGGCACTTTTAGCATGTATTAGTAGTATACGCTGATAGTACTGCGGCATCTGCACCACGTATTAGTATATGATGATGGTGCTGCGGCAACTGCACAACATATTAGTATACACTGATGGTGCTGCGGCGTTTGAAGCACATATTAGTCCTATATGCTGCACACTGCCCCCCCCCTACTGCATACTGCCCCACCTTACTGCATACTGCCTCACCTTACTACAAATGACAATGACTATGCAGCAATTATATATAAAAAAAATATTAGAGTAGTGTTTTGAACTTAAATTAGAGTAGTGTTTTGAACTTAAGGATAGTGTTTTGAGGGTGGCCACAGTAGTGTTTTGAACCTACCTTCAACTAGGTTGAAAACACTACCATAGTGTTTTGAACCTAGGTTGAAAACACTACCGTAGTGTTTTTGTGGGGTAGTGTTTTGAACATACTACACCGGCTTACTCCTAACCAGGATACATACCCAGCATAAATAGGCATATAGACTGGAAACTCGGAAGAAGGAACACACATTAGGGAGCTGTTTTTAATTGAGAAAAAAATCTATACTCACTTTAAAATTTTTTTTTTAATGTTATTTCTTTGTTGTTGTTATTGTTGTTGTAGTCAACATGTAGTAATGGCAAAAAGGGAATAGGGAATTTGGTGTGATGGGGTGTGTTGTGCAGACGTCGGTCATATGCAACATGTTCTCGCAACATGTACAATTTGCACACGAGGCGCTGATCTATTTTTAGTCCAGCTGCTGAATCGTGGGACGCCTCCTTTGTCACTTCTCCACCGGCCGCTGCTCTGGACGCTTCAACTCACCCACCCACTACACAGAGGTTTGAGCGCCGGCCGGGTCGTCTACTCTACATGATGTCCTATGTCACCGAACTGTCCGCTACATGCCTGAAAAACAATTCAGCGCCAAACTGCCTTAACTGCTCAGTCTCCGGACCATTACCAAACTCACTTATGCTCAACCGATATCGGTTATGATTTATTTTATTATTAAATAACAAATTTAACTCAGGTTCCCTCTTTCTCCTTTTGTCCGAGTGTGTGAATTACCTGATTGAGGTAGAAGTAGTCGTTGGGGTGGGTGAGCCACAGTGCTTCCCGCTCCGCGTCCACTGCGCCGGCCAGCAAGTAGTAGAACACGTGGTAGTTGCGTTCGTTCTGAGCCTGCGACACAATCCGCGACTTCTCCAGCAGATATTTCTCCACAACGGCACTGGAAAAAAATTAAGTAAATAAAATATAATAAACAGAGCTGCTATAAAAAGTGCATCATCTATTTTCAGAACTCCAACGAGGATTACAATATAATTTATGATGTGGACACTCGCTTTGGAGGACAATGTGATGATTCTTTTTTTTTATTCTTGCATTTTCTTGTTATTCCCCCTCCCCCCATTCTTTTCTTTTTCATTTTTAAAGTTAGATAATCCTTTGGTTTTTAGTGGGGTTTTTTGGCCATAATTTCGATACAAATATATTAGGTTGATCTTTACGAGCTACTTTACCGGCCTTTTAATTTTAGTTTAGTTTTTGCTTAGTTTTAGTTTGGACTAACCTTTATTATAACTGGTTAATTATGGAGACCATAGGCCTTAACCGATTTTCTATGCGCAAGAGCAGCACACCAGGGCTTACTACACTGACACTTGCAAAACCTTTGGATTTTATAGGTGCGCGAATCACGGCAGAGTAGGACAGGAGCACCACAATCAGAACTACACTGATACCAGGAGGCAATGTTCACCCATTTTCGGTGCGTAACCTGCAAAATGTTCGATTAAATGGACATAATCTGGCGGACGCGGTAGCCGAATCGGTAGAGTGCAGGGTACCCGTGCAGAAGGTCGGGAGTTCGGTTCCCGGCCGAGTCAAACCATTGACATACAAACTTGATACTTGTCGCTACCTAGCCTGGGGCCGTATGCAGGAGTCAGTGTTAGCGAGGCAAAACGGTGTTTGTCGGGAATTTCGGGTTAGCGGCGACAAAATGGTATGCACGAGTCAGTGTTAGGCCTAACACCAAAGGCTTAACCGGTGTTACCGTAACCCTAAAAAATATCAGGTTTATCGAATTTATTAGGCCCAAATCTATTCAATGCGACCATATTTAACAGAATTAGATACGCAATAAGTGAAATTTATTCAAATTAACCCTAAATTCGAACCTTCCTTAAGGCTACCGCCGCATTGGCGGCGATATTACTAGTTATACTTTCGAATCGACGAATGTAATGTAAACAAATCGCCGCCGCCGCTGCGTTCCATACTGGCGGCGGCGGCGATTTGTTTACTTTACGCTCGTCGATTCGAAAATATAACTATTAATATCGCCGCCAATACGGCGGTAACCTTAATAATGCTTCGGATTTAGGGTTTAAATTGATCAAATTTCACTTATTGCGTATGTAATTCTGTTAAATATGATCGCATTCAGTAGATTTGAGCCTAATATCTGGCTACAAACGCAGAGGGATTTCCCAAATCTATAAATAATTTCACGTTTAGCTAAAATGTTAGTGTTAGGCGCTCCTGCATACCACTTGACACAGTTCCTGACATCGGCGATAGCTAATCGGTAATAGGCTGTAACACCAAACCCCGCTAACACTGACTCCTGCATACGGGCCCTGGTGCTCAGCATTACTATGAATAGAATGATAGGGCAAGAACTGGTTAGCTCGGTATCAGGATAACGTGACTGAGTGGGCAATCAGATCATGGTGCCAGTGGCCTAGTCTCCTAGTGGGGCAACACTAGAAAGACACCATGAGTGCGCACTGTCACAAGTCCGTACCCCGTTTTGGTAGGTCGTGGTAACCCCCGGGTTCGAAGCCGGGTCGAGTCAAACCAATGACTTAGAGATGGATACTTGTCGCTACCTAGCCTGGCATTCAACATTACTAGGATAGGGGAATGAGGAAGACCCATTGAAATCGGCCCTCCTAATGCACCAAATAAAAGTGTACCAATAAAATTTGCTGATCCAACTCCAATTGTTACACAGTCCCAGCCCCACCATCTGCAGCCAAAACTAACCAGATTCTGCACTCACCTTTCACTTTCAGGCAATATTCACTCACTCACTCACTCACTCACTCACTCACTCACTCACTCACACAAACACACACACTTTCCTAACAGTCCTGGCTAACATAACATGGGAACATTAAATAATTCCGTGGAATAAAACATTATATAAATAAACAAAAAAGAAGTTCATATCTAGAAGCCAATGTAGATCACTTTCCGTATGCAGCCTCTCCCCCATCCCTCCTACCGCCAAGTATTCTAAGTTGCAAATACTTACTGTGACCCAAAGCCACACTCAGTAAACACATCACACCATGTAAGCAAATATACGAACCACTTGTCCCCGCGCGTAGGCGACAATGTTGGCTATCACCAAAATCACAGGCTACATATATAGATATAAATCCCAGATGCAATTGACAGTGCCACATTGGTTAGGATTCGAACCAGTGGGGTGCCACCAATCACGTGATGGGAGGTGGGAAGCCAACACACGGAGTATCACAGGAAAATACCGGAAAGTCAGGTTTCAACTATCCTTGTTGCGCCTATATTACTGCCAATAGCTAGCTTGTTCTTATTTGTGTTTTATGTTCTAGCTACATCTATAAGAATAGGATTCGAACAACCCAACTGTTGTCATATATAAATCTCGATTCCTTGGAATTTTGTTTACCGTTAATCGGTAAATATTAAAAAATCGTAGAAATGCGTGCAGATCTTTCATCCATGCTATATAAACTAAGATCAAGTCAACATCCTTTTTTTCTTAAACACACAAAAAAAAACACTTCTCACAAAAGGATCCGTCCCTTTGTGCAGGGCATGCACGCCGTGCAATGCACCATTTCAGACACAAACAAAGGGCGCCTCAGGATATTGGAACGGACACGCTCTCTGAAACCACACGCTCCCGTCAGAAGAGGCAGACTGAAGTGATACCTACCTGTACAACCTACAGCACTCACACGGGCAAATATTCAGCCTTTCACGGTGGTTAAATATTTGATCAAACCTAAGTGGGTATTTAACCTATAAAGGTAGTCAGGCAGAGAAGTATTCAGTTATGTATACACGAGGCGCCGAGTGATTACGATTAGTAGTCTGATTTTGGGGGTTATTGTGATATTAGTCAGATACTGAGGGTTGTGGTTGTAGTACTCTGATACTGGTGGGGGGGGGGGGGGGGGGGATTGTGGTATTAGTCCGATACTGAGGGTTGTGGTTGTAGTAGTCTGATACTGGGGGGGGGGGGGGGGGGGGTATTGTGGTATTATACTGATACTAGGGGGTATTGTGGTATTATACTGATACTGGGGGGTATTGTACTATTATACTGATACTGGGGGGCATTGTGGTATTAGTCTGATACTGGGGGGCATTGTGGGATTAATCTGATACTGGGGGGTATTGTGGTTTTAGTCTGATATTTGGGGGTATTGTGGTTGTAGTCTGATACTGGGAGGGGGGTGGTATTAGTCTGATACTGGGAGGCATTGTGGTATTAGACTGCTACAGGGGGGTGGGGGGTATTGTGGTTTTAGTCTGATATTGAGGGTTATTGTGGTTGTAGTCTGATACTGGGGTATTATGGTATTACTACTATTAGTCTGATATTGGGAGTTATTGTGGTTGTAGTCTGAGACTGACTTATTGAACAATATATTTAGTAAAGAGTCACTGGTTCATGGATCAGGGATGAAAGTGGTCTCCGACAAAAGATGCGGAAATCCAGCCAAGACATTGGCACCAACGCGAATTTCCACGAAAACACAGATTTCCCCCCATAGGATTAGCACTGTCAGGGAATCGCGGGAAAATGCCGGAAGTCAGGTTTCAACTGATCCGTTTCATGACTGTAGTATAACCCATGCTTAACTTTCTCATTTGGGTTTTATGTTCCAGCAACACCTAAGGTCATATAAGAAGAACGGAATTCGGACTAACATTAGGATCAAGTATTTTGTCATATATTATATATATTATAATATATTGACATTTTTTAAATATTAATCTGTGAATATCAACATTTGCGGAGATCCGCGTAATCGCAGACATCTTTCATCCCTCATGGATGATGGAGGAGGGTAGGAGGGTGTGACTGACAGCCATGTGCCGGGGTGAAATAGTGATGTGGTGTTGGTGAACTAGGTATAGTGGTGGCTCTAGTTGGTGTGATTAAGTGGGTGTGCGAATAGAGGCGGTGTGGTGTGAGGCACTAGGTGGCCAACAAAGAGACGGCTTCCACGAAGCACTGAGTTCATGGGTGCTAATCACAGCGGTCAGCTTTGTGCCCAGAATTAACTCAGTCCACAATTATAGGCGTGCTGAGCAGTATCGCTGGTACAATGTCTCACAGGGCCGCCAGCCCCCTCGTGCTACAGAAATGGCCGACTAATCTTCCCACTAAAAGAGCAGGGGGCGAGCGGACAGGGGGGGGGGGGGGGGGCGGGGAGGAGTATGGAGGAGTAGGAAGGAGTGGGGAGGAGGAGCAGCAGCAGGAGGAGCAGGAGCAGGAGGTGGAGGAGGAGAAGGAAGATGAAGAGGAAGAGGAAGAGGAAGAGGAGGAGTAGGAGGAGGAGCAGAAGGAGCAGGAGGAGCAGGAGCCGCAGCAGCAGGGGGAGGAGGTGGTGGTGGAGGAGGAGCAGGAGGAGGAAGAAGAAGAGGAGCAGGAGCCGGTGGAGGAGGAGGAGGAGGAGGAGGAGGCAAAGGAGGAGGAGGAGGGGCAGGAGGAGGAGCAGAGGGGGGGGGGGCAGGAGCAGCAGGGGGAGGAGGTCGTGGTGATGGAGGAGGAGGAGGAGGAGGAGGAGGAGGAGGAGGAGGAGGAGGAGGAGGAGGAGGCAAAGGAGGAGGAGGAGGGGCAGGAGGAGGAGCAGGAGGGGGGGGGGGCAGGAGCAGCAGGGGGAGGAGGTCGTGGTGATGGAGGAGGAGGAGGAGGAGGAGGAGGAGGAGGAGGAGGAGGAGGGAGGAGGAGGAGGAGGAGGAGGAGGAGGAGGGGCAGGAGGCGGTAGCGGTGGCGGTGCAGGAGGAGGAGGAGAAGGAGGATGAGGAGGAGGAGGAGGAGGAGGAGGAGGAGGAGGAGGAGGAGGAGGAGCAGCAGCAGCAGGAGGAGGAGGAGGAGGAGGAGGAGGAGGAGGAGGAGGAGGAGGAGGAGGAGGAGGAGGAGGAGGAGGAGGAGGAGGAGGAGGAGGAGCAGCAGCAGCAGCAGCAGCATCAGCAGGAGGAGGAGGTGGTGGTGGTGGAGGAGAAAGATAAGAAGGGGGAGGAGGAGGAAGACGAAGAGGAAGAGGAAGGGGAAGAGGAAGAGGAAGAGGAGGAGTAATGTGGGCAGAACCACGCCCGAAGTCAGTCAGGAACACCATATTTAAATCCGCCGTAATTCTAGCCAGTTAATTGCTTAAAGGTGCATAATCCGATGACACCATCTAATTTTCTATCATCAAACTAAAGAAACGTAAACTATAATAACCAACCTAATAATATCAGGTTGGTTATTGACCCCATCTGACCCATTGAAAATATGACAGAAATTGAAAACCATCGATATTGTGTAAATTCAACACCAACTATGGAAAGAGAGGCAAAGTTTCATCCATGCTCCCTGTAGTAAACAGTTCTTTAGATTTGCAATTTAGTCAGTGCTTTCTTTTTTCTTCTTTTGAGGCCATAACAAAATTCTTCTTCGCCGATATGCAAGTCATTGGACGTATACGACTGGGCCTCTATATTCGCATATCAAAATATTTCTTTACAAATTCCTATTTGTCTGGGACCGGAAGTGGGTTTCTATATGTATGAATCAAATGTGTCTTGTGGCTCCATCCGCTCCATCCATAAATCTTGCGGATAGAAAGGTCCCAGTCGAATGCCTCCAATGTTTTCTTCTTCTTCTGTAACTGGTTAGTCACTGATAGAATCCACAGCTCAGGTCAGACACAAAGAGAGTTGGGGGTGGGGGACCTGAAAGATCAATGCTAGGAAGCTCGGCTCATGACCGTGATAAATCTAGGCCACAGACACAGCAGCCTACACCGGAATTAGACTAGTCGGTTACCAATCAGAGCATAGAAGAAAGGCAACTAAACCGGAACAGATCAAATCAGATTACACGCTTTGATGGCTGTGCTATTATTGGTTTCGGGGACGGGGACGGGGACCGGGACGGGGAAGGGGAGGGGGACGGGGGTCTACATCCTAAGAATTTTTGGATGGCTGAAAGATTTGAGCACCCGCTTCCCATTTTTGCAGGTCATGAGATTTGAACCCCAGGTTCGAACGATGGCCGAGTCAAATCAATTACTTTAAATTGTATGTTTGTCACTAACTATCCTGGCGCTCGGCATTACTAGGGTAGGGAAATGAGCAGTGGAATAAGGAAGACCTGTTTTGAGCTATTGAAATGTCCCCTGCTTAATCATACAGCAAACAGCTGGTACAACGGTGGATGGAGGGAGGTGGGTGGGGCGTACTTTACTAATAGTAATAGTAATACTAGGTTTGTTTGTTTGTTGTTGTTTTACATCCTAGCAACATCTAAGGTCATATCAGGACGGGTACCGACTTGTGACAGTGTGCACTCATGGCGACTTTATAGTGCAGCCCAACTGGGAAATCAGGCTGCCAGCACCATGACCCGATGTCCCACTCAGTCACATTATCCTGACACTGAGCTGACCAGTGCTTGTCCTATCCTATTAATGCCGAGCGCCAGGCTAGGAAGCGACAAGTACCAATTTTAAAGTCATTGGTTTGACTCGACCGGGAACCGAACTCCCAACCTTCCACACGCGAGCCCCACGCTCTACTGATTAGGCCATCGCGCCTGGTAGTAATACTAGGCTCAGAACTGGGTCAGATGGGGTCCGCATTGGCACGGATTTATAAAGCATGCCTATAGTGATGGGTATTCAGTTTATGTTGTGTGTGGGTGTGTGGGTGTGTCGGCAGTGGGGGCGGGGGTCGGGGGCGGGTTCTGTACACACAGTGTGGTGAACTGTTAAATAACGGCTCCGCCCCTTTGTTCTGAGCAGGCACTGTGTACATGTGCAGATGTGTCAACCCGGATCCGAGTCACCCACTCCCGTCCTATCATTGTCCTATCCCGGATCTGTATCCCCCACTTTGACTCAAAAATAACACGCGTCTCGCACACGCATGTCGCATCTCTATTCAGAACCAGCAAGAGTCGTCGTAGTATAAGAGAGGATGAGCACATATGATAGCATCGTAACCAATGCGCTTCAGATCAAAAGAAGGTGGGCGTCATCGCTGAGCAATGACACTCGCATAGAAATACTCGCCGGCGTTCTTGAGGTGCCCACCCCCTCCTAGTACACGTGCACTATGCCAGCAGTAGTGTGGATCCACCGTGTGTGTGCGTGTGTGTGTGTGTGTGTGTGTGTGTGTGTGTGTGTGTGTGTGTTTATGTGTGTGTGTGTGTGCGTGCGCGTATGCGCGTATATGGTGTGTGTGTGTGTGGGTGCTTTTGTTGGGGTTTTGCATCCTAGCAATATCTATGGTCATATCAGTTGGGTACCGACTGGTGATAGTGCGCACTGATAGCGAGTTTATAGTGCTGCACCACTGGAAGATCAAGCCGTCGGCACCACGATCCAATATCCCACTCAGTGACATCCTGACACTGAGCCGACCAATCATTGCCCTATCCTAATAATGCCGAGCGCCTGGCTAGGAGTAGGAAGTGACAAGTATCAATTTTAATTTTTTGTTTGCTTTGTTTGTTGTTTACGTCCTAGCAACATCTAAGGTCATATCCAGACGGGTACCGACTTGTGACAGTGCGCACTCATGGCGACTTTATAGTGCTGCCCAAATGGAAAATCAGGCTGCCAGCACCATGACCTGATATCCCACTCAGTCACATTATCCTGACACTGAGTGAACCAGTCCTTGCCCTATCCTAGTAATGACGAGCGCCAGGCTAGGAAGTGACAAGTATCAATTTTTAAGTCATTGGTTTGACTCGACCAGGGTTCGAACCCACGATCACATTGTCTACCAACACCGGAGACGGACGCTCTAACTCATTCGGCCATCCCGTCTGGTCGTGTATCAATTTTTAAGTCATTGGTTTGACGCGACCGGAAATCGAACTCCCGACATTCCTCCTAGTAATGGTGAGTCCCAGGCTAGGTAGTGACAAGTATCAATTTTGTAAGTCATTGGTTTGACTTGGCTGGGATACGAACTCCCAACCTTCCAAACTGGAAGCCTGCGCGCTATCGATTGGGCCACCGAGTCCGGTTGAGCGAGTGAGTGAATGAGTGAGTGAGTGAGTGAGTGAGTGAGTGAGTGAGTGAGTGAGTGAGTGAGTGAGTGAGTGTCTGCATGTAAGTGAGTGAATGTGTGTGCATGAGTGCGTGTATACTGGTGTAAACTATTGTCCAGTTTCAAAATTTTAATCAGTCTGTATGTACGTACACGGACATGTATACATGTATATGGATACGGACAGGTATATGGACACGGTTGGTTGTTGGAGATTTACGTCCTGGCCACATCTAAAGTCACATCAGGACGGGCATATATGGGCATATATGGACAGGGACACGTACACGTCCATGGACATGGATACAGACACAGACAGGGCATGGACACGTACACGTACATACGGGGTCCACACACGGCATGATGGGCGAGGATCCGCACCGAGTTGTCAACTTGACTTATCTAGAGAGCTACTCAGCGGGTCGGCACGACAGGTCCTGGGCATCTGACTGTAGGTTATTCCTCTCACTTGAAGCTGGCCTTTCGGGGCTACTGGAACTTGGAAGCTGATAGGCCTGTCACATTACGACGCTTCTCGCCGGCGCGCCGCCAACGCGCAAAATCACCTTTAATTGTCCGAGAAACGTCAAACTTTTCGGCGTCAGCGCAACGTATCGGTAGCGTGCGGCTGACGTTGTGCAAAAAAAAAAAAAAAGTTTGGCGCGCCGTCCTGATATGAGCTTAGATGAAGCTAGGACATAAAAACAACTAAGCAACCATTTGGTGCAATGAGCCTCATGTGCGCACGGCGTGTGCCTAGCGTTCACATAACGTTATTCCAGTGCGTTTAACATATCTGTTCGCATAACGTTATTCCAGTGCGTTTAACGTATCTCGACACGCCCCTAACGACGCCATAATGTTAGCACCCGCACGTTGTCGCACGTCGAAAGTTTTGTGCAAGCACAAAACTCCTAACACTTCCTGACGTATCCCGACGTTCCGCCAAAAAATCAAATACGTCGACGTGCGTTGGCGAGCAGCGTCGTGATGTGACAGCACCATAAGAAAGGACAGGCGCACAATGAACGCGTCATTGGTAACTAATGCGGGGGAAAGTACCTCATGAGTGGGTGGGTCGGGTGTTTTTTCTGTGTGTGGCTTCTTTTTTTTTTTAAATGAAGAAATAAAATAACTTAAAGAAACAAAAAGTTAGCTGTTTCCTGTTGTCCGATCAGTGGAGCGAAAAACAGCCAATAGGAACCAGACGCCACCACAAAGCGCTCACAGACTTGCACAGATAAATCCCGCCTGACCCCACCCGACACAGTTCAGTGCCCACAAAACCCACATGAAGAAACAGCCTTGGGACTTTAGCGACATCACTTTGTAAGTTGCGGAGATTTTTTTTAAACGACCGGACGCGGTGACCGAATCGGTAGAGTGCAGGCCTACCGTGTGGAGGGTTGGAAGTTCAATTCCCGATCGAGTCAAACCAATCACTTATCAAAATTTATACTTGTCGCTTCCTAGCCAGGCGTTCGGTATTATTAGAATAGGGCAAGGACTGGTTGGTTCGGTGTCAGGATAATGTGACTGAGTGGGATATCAGGTGCTGGCGGTCCAGTCTCCCAGTGGGGCAGCACTATAAAGTTGCCATGAGTGCACACTGTCACAAGCCGGTACCCATATTGATATGACCTTAGATGCTGCCAGGACGTAAACTTCCAACAACCAACCAATTAAAAACGACGACGGCAACAACAAGAACATGAATGTGACCTATGTCATATATTTCGTGTACAGCCCCCCATTGAACGCGTTCATTTGGCACACTCCAACACAGACAATAGGGGTGTGAGTAACCCAGCCACTGTGAGAGATCAGCGACCAATGTGACAGGGCTCTCGGCCCTTCTCTACCTGCCCCCCCCCCCTTTACCACATCCCTTCCCTCACACCTCCACCAGTGATATTTACTTACTTACTCTAAAACTGGGAGGGTGGGGGGGTAAACAAAAATAAAACCGCACCAAATGAAATTGGTCTAAAGTTTATAGTAATGTGTTCGCATTAAATTTAATTAATTAAATAATAGTTTAATGAAGGGAATAACTAAATTAACAATCGCCTTTTCTGCAATCTATACCACCATAATTTAATTATCAATGGTTTTAAGAAGCATTACCTTTATTAATCAATCTATCACATACCAACATAACATAATAAATTAAGTATGATAAACATTTCCCCGACAGACAGAGTTGCTTCTTTTTTATCTTCCTTTCTTCCCTTATCTAAAGGCGGCATTAATTGAGTGCCTGGGTGTTGTAACAAGGATACGACACACATTTAATTAAATAACAATGTAATCTATATGAAAATACACATATCTAACCACTAGCCAGATTTGTTATGAAACCAAAGATCCAATCATAACAATGTGTTAACTATAAATTCGGGTTTCAATGTGAACATGCGCATACTGCCAGAATTCAAGGTTACCATGTTCTGGCACTTCCTGGCATAAGGATACAATAATAGGCTGTTGACACCAGAAATCTCAGCCCATTCAACTTTCGTAATCGATGGTTTTGAGCTTTAAAATTTGGGTTTTTTCAAGATCTATAGTTTGAAGTAACTTTTATTTTAAAGACTTAGCTTCTGGGGATGTTTGAAGTAAACAAATTCTAAATTAATTTTGGTGTGCATTCTCGAAATGCTGAACATATCATATCCTTTGTTTACCCATTTTCAAGAATAACAGTTGAGCACAGAAGCAGAAAACTACAATAAATGTTTCATGACTGCACCAGTACCTAAGTTGGGTATGCTGAATCAAATCTAGGTTAAGTCTTTTGGTTTCGAAAATGTGATGCTTTCATCGGGATATGAAGTTTAATTAGCCCCCCCCCCCCCACACACACACTTTTTGTTGCTGTTGTTTTTTTTGTTTTTTTTATGGGGTGTTTATGCTGTCCATAGCATGTAAGTTTGGATGATCGAGCTTGTTTTCAATGCTGGGCAGTTATAGTTTTGTGTTTCTTAAAGTTATATCTTGGGTTAGTGATCTATGTTAGTGTTCAGGGGTTTTCTTGGGAAGAGTTTTCCACTTTTTTTTTACTTAATTCTATACTAGCCTACATGTTATAGGCTTGTACGTAGTAGGTTGTTGTTGTTGTTGTTGTTGTTGTTAATATCCCACTGCGAAATGAGCCCTTATACGCTCCTATGACTAGGTTCTGAACACACACAGAAATTCCCTACACACCTAAGTTTCAATGTTACCATGTACTCTTACACAAATCTAAGCGCACTAAAACTCCATGAGCTTCCACACATGAATCTACAAAATGAGTCAATGTCATCAACTGCTGACACCATGTACATTACCCACAAGATTCAACAGCACCATGCCCCATCATTATGTATAAGTACGTGAATCAATGTTGCCACATGCTATCACTGTGTGTACACCCAGGAGCTGGTGTTACCGTGTGTATGTACATTACCCACAAGATTCAATGGCACCATGCCCCATCACTATGCATACGCACGTGAATCAATGTTGCCACATGCTATCACTGCGCACACCCAAGAGCCACCGTTATGTGTGTCCATACATTACCCACAAGATTCAACAGCACCATGCCCCATCATTATGTATAAGTACGTGAATCAATGTTGCCACATGCTGTCACTGTGTGTACACCCAGGAGCTAGTGTTACCGTTGTTGTTTGTTTGCTTGTTTGTTGTTGTTTTACGTCCTAGCAACATCTAAGGTCATATCAGGACGGGTATTACCGTGTGTATGTACATTACCCACAAGATTCAATGGCACCGTGCTCCATCACTATGCATATGCACATGAATCAATGTTGCCACATGCTATCACTGCGCACACCCAAGAGCCACCGTTATGTGTGTCCATACATTACCAACAAGATTCAACGGCACCATGTGCTATCACTATGTATATGCACGTGAATCAATGTTGTCATGTGCTATCACTGTGTTCACACTCAAGGGCTGACATTACCGTGTGTATACATGTACATTACCCACAAGATTCAACGGCACCGTACCCCATCACTATGTATATATATATGCACATGAATCAATGTTGCCACATCCAGGAGCCGAGGTTACCGTGTGTATGTACATTACCCACAAGATTCAATGGCACTGTGCCCCGTCACTATGTATACACATGTAAATCAATGTTGCCACGTGCTATCACTGTGTGTACACCCAGGAGCCGACGCTACCGTGTGTATATTTCAGTTTGTGTACACAGCGTGTCAAGTCTGGCTCGGCGTTACTACCTTTTGGATACACCGTGGAGGTTCACCCGAAGTTGTCATCGAAGTACACAGCTATCACATGTCGGCAAGAGGCTGGAGAACAGTCTGGGCCTCATTAGATTTTTAGCCACTCCTCCTAACCTCCACTCTCGTACGGAGCAGGTTTCCTCCAGTCTGTGTGTGTGTGTGTGTGTGTGTGTGTGTGTGTGTGTGTGTGTGTGTGTGTGTGTGTGTGTGTGTGTGTGTGTGTGTCTGTGTGTGTCTGTGTGTGTGTGTGTGTGTGTGTGTGTGTGTGTGTGATGTATGTGTGCTGTGTAATGTGTGTGTGTGATGTGTGTGTGTGCGTGTTGGTGTGTGTGATGTGTATGTGTGTGCGCGTGTTGGTGTGTGTTGGTGTGTGTGGGTGTGTAATGATTGCTCCTACAGTTAATGGGAGTATTGGAGACATTACCTTCCTGCACACTAACGATTCCCAGGCGTCAGTGACTTTACAATAGATGGATAGATGGATAGACAGATGGATAGACACATAGACAGATAGACAGATAGATAGATAGATAGATAAAATGTGAGTGTGTGAATGTATGTGTATATGTGTGAGTGATTGCGTGAATGATTGAGTGAATGGTTGAGTGATTGGTAGTTGCTTAGTACCGTGTCGGCAGCAAGAAGTGTTCACAGCTTGTATTCTGTCGTATTATTTTCCAACCATCGCTTATACACAGAATGTAAAAGCATACAATCAAGTTTGTGTCGAAAGACGCATGATATTAAAACACCCAATGATAAAAACTGTGGTCAAGGAAAACCAAATTCTAGATAATACAAATTGGTTTAATAAGTTATATGAGTGAGTGAGTGAGTGAGTGAGTGAGTGAGTGAGTGAGTGAGTGAGTGAGTGAGTGAGTGAGTGAGTGAGTGCGTGCGTGCGTGCGTCCGTGTGGGTTTGTGTGCGCATGAGTGCGTGTATACTGGTGTAACCTATTGTCCAGTTTCAAAATGTAAATCGTTACCCGAATATTGGTGCCTCACATTCATTTGTGTATGGCGTCACCGAATGCGACCACCCCATCCCACCCTCCTTCATCATAGACAACCCTCGCAGTTACAATCTAGTTTAAAGTCAATAAAACGTCAGTGTCCTTTGAGTGCGGTCTGTGTGAACCTGGTTGGTTGTTGGAATTTCACACCCTGGCAACATCCAAGGTCATATCAGGATGGGTACCGACTTGTGACAGTGTGCACTCATGGAGACTTCATAGTGCTGCCCCACTGGGAAATCAGGCCGCTGGCACCATGGCTCGATATCCCACTCAGTCACATTATCCTGACACTGAGCAAACAAGTCCTTGCCCTATCCTAGTAATGCCGAGTGCCAGACTAGGAAGCGACAAGCATCAATTTGATAAATCATTAGTTTGACTCGATCGGAAACCGAACTCCCGGATCTCCCGCACACGAGGCCCGCGCTCTACCGATTCGGCCAACACGTCCGGTGGGTGAACTTGGCGACAGCCTGCCATCTACGAGGAATTCAAATGTTGCTACGGACACTGTGCAGCGTTTATTCCGTCACCACCTATGTCACAAATAAAAGGTGTGACACCAGCCAGACAACTAGCCTAAAACCTCGACACGCCCTTAAAAAACGCCATGTCGCATTGATGGGCAAACTTGTTGACTCAGAATGGTGTTTGTCTGCCACGCCTCGCCACGCCTCTTTAACGAGTTGATGGACGTTGCAATTTGCCCAGCAGGTGTCCGTCCACCAGACTGCCGATAATCGTCTCACTTAGATGGTTGGTTGTTGGAGCTTTACGTCCTGGCAACATCTAAGGTCATGGCAGACCAGGCCACCGGCACCATGACCCGATATCCCACTCAGGTCACATTATCCTGACACTGAGCCAACCAGTCCATGCCCTATCCTAAAAAATGCTGAGCGCCTGGCTAGGTTTGTTTGTTGTTGTTTTACGTCCTAGCAACATCATGGTGACTTTATAGTGCTGCCCCACTGGGAAACCAGGCCGCCGCCCGGCTAGGAAGCGGCAAGTAACAATTTCTAAGTCATTGGGTTGACTCGACCAGGGTTCGAACCCATGAGTTCGAATCCAACGATCTACCAAAACGGGAAACACTGTAGCGCATAGGCACCTTCCATCATAACACTTCAACTGTACACTCCAAAGAGCCAATGCACTCGTGGTGGCCAGTGTCACCGGACGCGGTGACCGAATCGATAGAGTGCAGGCTTCCCATATGGAAGGTCTGGAGTTTGATTCCTGGTCGGGTCAAACCAATGATTTACCAAATTTATACTCGTCGCTACCTAGCATGTCGCTCGGCATTACTAATACTAGAATAGAGCAGGGATTGCTTAGCTCAGTGTCAGGATAATGTGACTGAGTGGGATATTGACTCATGATGCCAGTGTCCGTCTCACAGTGGGGAGCACTAAAACGTTGCCATGGGTGCGCACTGTCAGAAGTCGGTACCCATCCTGATATGACATTAGATGTTGCGAGGATGTTAAATTCAAACAAACTTGGCTAGTGTCAAGCAGCCTGGCACACCAACTCACCACCATGCCTTTAAAACCAGGTGTTCCCCTTCAGAACATATAGATGAAATGCAATTAATTCATTATAAATATTTGGTTTGCATTAAACCCTATATTAACGCAATTATTTATTGATATTATGAAATAAAAAAATTTAATTTTTCTTATGAGACTGCAAATTAAATTTCAGGGCAAATTACATTTTTTATAAGCATTTCAATTACGTTGTCAGCATCATTTATAATCAAAATATTTCCCATTTCTAACAACAGATCTCAGTTGAGTTGCACAGTCCAATGGTTTTCAGTTTCTGTCATATAGCTAATTTTATATTAATATATTATGTTAAACGTTACAATCTAGTAATTTTATTTTAAATGGTCAACTTTGCAGGTATTTGAAGTGAAAATTTTCCAAATTGATTGGGGTGCACACCGAAATGCCAAACACCATAAGGTTCAGTAGTTACACGTTCATTAAATTGACATAGCATTTCCATCTGTGCAGCAATAAATATCAGTGTCAAAGTTTGATATGTAACGTCAAACCTAGGTAAGTGCTTTAGTTTTGAACATTTTAGTTTTCATCGGACTATGCAGCTTAAAAAAAATAATAACACGGATTTTTCCTAAATCAAAATCATCAAACTGAAATTGGTACAATGAATCTCAGTAAATGTTATTGATAATAAAACATACACAAGCACCAAAAAGCGGTTATTTCCCAAGGGGGTTGTTGTAATTACTTTACGTCCTAGCAATATCTAATGGTGCTGTCACATTACGACGCATCGCGCAAACGTACATCGACATATCTGATTTTTTGACACTACGTCAGGATACGTTGCTATGTGTTACGCATGCATTAGGTGCTCGTTGGTATACTTCAATGTATGTCGACGTTCGTCGAGATGTCGCGTCGCACGTCAGGTGGTTGGCAAAGTTTTGTGTTAGGTGTTAGGCCTATCACCAAACACCGTTTTGCCTCGCTATCACCGACTCCTGCATACGGCCCCAGGATTCGAACCCACGAACTCACGGATTCCGATCTCCCGATCTCCCAAAACAGGAGACGGACGCTCGACTCATTCGGCCACGGATATGGATGTGTGTGGGGCCATGTGTGTGTGGGTGTGGGGGGGGGGGCATGGCGTGTGGAGAGCCCTGGTGGAGGCGCCATCTCCTCCAGCGTCTAGATCTAAGGCAGGCAGCGAGTGTCGCGCGGCACAGACAGGCAGCAGGTGATGTGGCGCCCACACCGCTTAGGGTGTGTGTGTGTGTGTGTGTGTGTGTGTGTGTGTGTGTGTGTGTGTGTGTGTGTGTGTGTGTGTGTGTGTGTGTGTGTGTGTGTGTTGTGTGCGTGTGTGTGCCTGTGGCAGTGAGTGAATGAGTGAGTGAGTGAGTGAGTGAGTGAGTGAGTGAGTGAGTGGATGGATGGATGGATGGATGGATGGATGGATGGATGGATGGATGAATGGATGGATGGACAGATAGATGCAACATCTAAGGTCATATCAGGATGGGTACCGACTTGTGACAGTGCGCACTCATGGCGACTTTATAGTGCTGCCCCGCTGGGAGACCAGGCCGCTGGTACCACGACCCCCATTTCCCACTCAATCACATTATCCTGATACTATGCTAAGCGGTCCTTGTCATATCCTAGTAATGCTGAGCGCGAGGCTAGATAGCGACATGTATAATTGGTCTGACTCGACCTGAAATCGAACTCCCTACCTTCTGCGCAGGAAGCCTGCACTGATTCGACCAACCTGTCCGGTGAGTGAATGAGTGAGTGTTAATGTTCATCTGTGTGTCATCATCATCGTCATCATCACCACCATCATCACCATCACTATCATACACCGGCCAGAATCGATAAGGGCGCTGACTGGCTTCCCATGTGGGAGGTCGTGGCTTCGAATCCAGACCGAGTCAAACCAATGACTTAAATAACTGATATGGCAACGGCTGGTTTGTTCAGTTACATGATAATTTGACTGAGTGGGATGTTGGATCATGGTGCTGGGAGACAAGTCTGCCAATGGTGCAGCACTATAAAGTCGCCATGAGTGCGCACTGTTGCAAGTCATTAGCCATCTTGATATGACCTTAGATGTTATTAGGACGTAAAACCCAAACAACCTATCTATGAAATACACCAATCCAAACTACCACCCGACCATCATATTGCATACCCGTACCCATGGTATAGAACATCTTAGAAAAGAAATTTAACTAATTTAAACCCACATGAAAACCCCACCCCAGCCCACGCGTCCACACCCGCTCACTACTTTACGATAACGACCCTCCACATTTCTCCCCAGTAAAATCTTGACATGCCACTCATATCCATCATACCTCAACTATGGCCAACTCGCCAGCAAAAACGGGGTTGTTGCATTACCCAACCACATCACGCCCCAGGCATTCCTGCACCTCGGCCTCAGCCAGTCATACCTACAATATGCCACCCCACCCATCTCACCACCATGCACACACCATTGTTTATATCAGGGTTCATCCTAGATAAAAGATTCACCCGGTACTTGTAGTACACGGGTGAATACCAACCCTATATAAATACGGTCGAAAATAGGTTTAGTATGGAATCTGAACTAGAAACCGTGGCTCCAGTATCAAATGGCTGCATATATTGGCACAGAGTTGGTGAAATTGGAGAGAATGCAAAAAGACAAGATGGCGGCCGCAGAACGCCGTCGATTTCACTTTTAAATCTGATTAAACTAGCTATTATATTATATTTTTCAACTCAAAGATAGCGGGCTATTAATAAGACATATGTAAAGAATAAATGTTGCTTCTTAGATTGTGAAATTAGGCTCTCAATTCTTTGACCCGCATTTTCGACAGCTTTTATATAGGGTTGGTTTGCACCCCTACTGCAGCAGTACGGGGTGAATCTTGTATCTAGGTTCATCCCTATTTTGAGATATAAAATCCCAGGACTTTACATGACCTTTCAGTGCAAAATTCCAGGACATTTTAAGACGTTAATTAAATTAAAGTATCCCAGACAGTCATATTCAATCGATAAGCATAACAAATAACAATGAACATATGTATAGTTTGTTGGTTTACGTTCTAGCAACATCTATGGTCATATCAGGATGGGTACTGACTTGTGACAATGCACCAGGATACCAGCACCACAAACCGATGCCCCACACAGTCACATTATCCTGGCACTGTGCTAACCAGGCCTTGCACTATCCTAGTAATGCTGAGCACCAGGCTAGGTACCGACAAGCATCAATTTTATAAGTCATTGGTTTGGGATTTGAAATCCTGACCTTCTGGACGGTAATGTATGTATAGTTTTAATATAAAAATAAAATGTGGCTTTTAATATAAAAATCAGTGTGGCTTCAGAGGTAACCGGAGCACGGTGGATATGATATTTTGTCTCCGCAGCTACAAGAAAAGTGCATTGAGCAGGACCGACCACTCTACATGGTATTTGTCAATTTCACTAAGGTGTTCGATACAGTCGAGAGAACCGGGTTATGGCAGCTACTGAGGCAGTATGGATGCCCAGAGAAGCTCACAACTATGATCGAGACTCTACATACGGGAATGATGGTGAATGTTAGTGTTGGAGGGGAAGTCTCGGAATCGTTTGGGGTTACCAATGGGGTCAAGCAAGGTTGTGTACTGGCCCCCACGCTCTTCTCCATCTTCCTATCAGCAATGCTCGACGAGGCTTTCCAAGGCATGGGGGCTATATACAGTCCAGACAGAGCGCTGACCTATTCAACATTTGTGCGTCAAAAAGTCACCTGGGTCACCCGAGTTGATTAATCGAATACGCTGAAATGCCGTTCGATGTTACCGCATGCGCAGAACCCCAAGCGTAGACTCTAAACCCACTGAGAATCTAAACAGGGACACCGGCGCTGTGCCGCCGTACCTCCCCTTCCTCCCCACACAATCCCTACACAATACACACCTAGTGCTGAGTCACAATTGTAACATCCAATGCAGCCTGTAAACAATCCCACATCGGGTGACTAAGTCAACCTCACTGCACCTGCACGCCACCCCCCACAACGCCACGAGCTAACGCGGCCAGGAGCACTTCCAACACATACCAGGCCGACGGTAACTTCTGATAACCACGCCGAAGACAGGCTTATCTTCAGGCGAATTTATCCCT
Source organism: Branchipolynoe longqiensis (assembly GCA_030323885.1). NCBI lineage: Eukaryota > Metazoa > Annelida > Polychaeta > Phyllodocida > Polynoidae > Branchipolynoe > Branchipolynoe longqiensis. The sequence goes on from CM059188.1 coordinate 41,171,857, forward strand.
TTACAGTAACACCCCCACCAGTATGATTATGATTATATTGTACTCAAATTATTATATATTGTGATATATATATTATTGCTGGACCCGGACGTGCTTCCTTCAGTAACACTGATGCGATTCCTTCTCCCTGGACTCCGAGTAGCCAGAGGATAGTACCGAGGTAATATATATGGTGTACAGCCATGCTGTGGGGCAGCGATATGCTCCTGATCACTACTACACCACCAATGCCCTGTTCCACATCATAAATACAGGTGACAACATGTTGATTGCTTTGCACCCACCACACCACGGTTAAAACGGAGTTCATTGAAAGGACATCGCTGCTCAGTGTTGCTACTTTTGTTCGTGCATCGCATTTTTTCACGAGCTGTAGCAGGGGTTATTTGTTAGCTTTAAAAACAAACAAAAATAGCAGGAGTAGGCTTAGCGATATCAGACTAACAACCTGTGTGGTTGGTGCCACAGGCATTTCTACTGCGCTGAACTGAGAAGAAATCGGTCGGATTTTTGTTGAATATAATATATACCAAGACTGTTTGCAACGCACTTTGATTATTTCCACCCATTCTAGTGCTTCTACAATTTATTGACATTCAATCGTGATTTTTTATTAAATTGTACTGATTAGCATTTGACTAAACTGCAAGATATTGCAAAGAATGCGCAATTATTGCCCCGTGAAGCCCAAAGAACTAAAAAAAAACAAGCATAAACTTGAGACATGTACAGCCAAGTTAATATATAATCAACTATTGCAAAATACCCAAAACTTACATCGCACCGATATTACTTTTACCAAACTGAGCATGTAGCCAGGTATTGCAAAGACATATAATTATCATTTATAAAACATACATTGCAAAATTTGATTACCAGCAAAAGAATGGCCTCCTCCCTGAAATATTTGATAATCTTTTCAAAGAAAACAATCAGGTCATTCCCATAACACATGACAGATAAATAACATACATAACAAACACACTAGAAACAAATATGGCAAAATAACAACTGAAAATGAAGGAACCAATATCTGGAGCTCAATACCAGTAGAAATTTGAAACCCTAACACGATGAAGAACTTTTGTAAAAAACTCAAGATAAGCTATCTCAATGCATACTAAATCAATTACCAGTAAAGAATATAGATATAATAGGACATAGTTGTCATTAACTAGTCGCATAATTTAAAATATCAAGTGGCTATGGCAAAGAACATAAAATTTACCCCTATTAACATACATGCAAAATAACTACTGATACTGCATGTAAACGTGTACATGAATCCATGGCACAATATAAATATAATATTCCTATCATTACTTAGTTTTTTTACTAACTGTGAAGAGACGCATCAGTATCTCATCATAATCGTTAGTTAAAAATGTAGCTTAAGTTTAATCATTTGTTATTGTCATCACTTGTTCATTCACATCATGGAGACCAGCTAGATAAGCATCGCTTTTCTGGGATCCTTTCTGTCTGTAAGGAATGTGTATGTATTTATTGTACCACCTCAGTTTATTGTAAACATACCTTGCAGAGAGTTAAAATAAAAGAATTGATTGAATTGAATTGATTGATCAAGAGAGGTGTTCCACAAAGAGAAACCAACCTCACGCCTAGCGCGGTTCTCGAACGCACATTTCTGCCATTTCAAGGCGATCGGTTCTCGTCCTCACGATTACATTATTTAGGCTCCCTGATGCAATCCACCTACCCACACCTACCTGTTTATGTAGCCTTTCACCTGGAAAGCTGAGTGCAACTCAGTACTTAACCATAGAGAATGCGTTGTCAAAACCCTTTTGATATATATACTAGTAGAGTTACATTTTCTTTCTTGCAGATTTATACCGCCTATCATGCATAAGTCTGAATAGTCTTGTTTTCACCATTAGACAATTGGTCTATAGAAGGCCTAGGCCTACACTGTTACCAACCCAAGAGATTTTTAACCTCCCCCACCACATAAACATGGTATGAGAGCAATTGGCCTTTGATGAAGCTTGAACTGTAAGTTATACACAACAGTGGAAGATTGTACCTAGAACGGGCCTAGAACCCGCACATTTGCCATTCGGAGGCGAGCGCCGAAACCACTAGGTGATGGGAAGATCGTGTCTAGAACTGGGCCTAGAACATTTCTTCCATTCGGAGGTAAGTGTCCTAACCATTAGTCATGGGAGGCTCCCAAATGCAATTCACCTAATCACACATACCTGTGTATGTGTCATGTCACCTGAGGAGGTGAGTAGCATTGCCAAAACAGGCAAAAGCTTACCGTTATACCTGAGGTTTTTCATATCAATCATATTATATAAGTTGATCAAAATTATATCAATCACATTATATCAGGTGGTCAAAATCTGGCCGCCAAATACACTTTCCTTAAAGTTGCATCGTCCGATGGTTTTGAGTATTGGTAATTTTTCTGAGATAAATATATTAAATTGATTGTCATAATCTACCTTATTTCAGGTTGAAGTGACTTTGATTTTACATGGATACGTTTTGAGGTATTTGAAATGCAAAGATATAAAATTAGTTTTGGCAAGCACGACAAAATTCTGGCACCATAGGCTTCTGCAGTAAAAGGTTCTATTAAATTGCCTCAGTATTCCCTTCTATGTGGCAACAATGCTTAATAAGTGCATTAATATTCTCTGTGGCGGAGTGGTTAGAGTGTCTGACTTTTTATAGGTCAGACTCCTAATCTGAGGGTCAGCGGTTCGATTCCACATGCCCCCAGCTCTGCCAATTTGGATTTCCACCACAATGTATAACTTACAGCGTCATCAAAGGCCGGTTGCTCTCATACCATGTCTATGTGGTGTGGGAGGTTAAAAATCCCTTGGGTCGGTAAAAGTGTAGGCTCGGGCTTTCTATCGACCAAGATGGAATGAGGAAGACCAGTCGTCTATGACTGAAATTTCCCCTGCTTAAACAACTAATGGACCCAATATCTAAGTTAGATATGTACAGTCAAATCTATATAATTATTTTGGTTTTGAAAATTTGATCCTTCATTGGACTATGCAGCTTTAAGCTAAAACCCTTTGGAAGTGTTAGCCGGCTCCCATACCTTTGAGCACGCACATACTTATGCAGATAATATAATATCCTAGTAGTGGAAACTAGAAGAATCCCCCCCCCCTCCCCGGCGGCCCCCAACACGCAAAACTTAAATAAAAATTTTAAAGTAGGTCAGATTATTTTATAGGCAACATAACCGTGACTGTATTTACACACACTGTTTTTTAAAGTCCTTTTGGTAATATGTTCTTATATAAATTAAAGCTCCAGAATGATAATGGGGACTAAACCGGAAATCAAAAGTAAACAAAAACACATTTATTATAAGATAACACAACATATTAGTGAACAATTGCCTGTTTCAGCTTCTCTTTTAGGTCCAAGGTGCCTTAGTTAGGGAAACTGGACTTTCATTGAAAGCACTGATGGCTTTGTATTTTATATATTGGTATAGTCAGGTCACACAAATCTAGAATCATCAAAACCAGTTCTGCAAATATGAAAATCGTAATTTGAAGATCTCTTTGACCCCCATAAAACCGACAGATAAACATGAGAGGGACTAAGACGGTATGTGTCCTGCTTGCCAATGACCTATTGACCCGTTTCTCCATGCCTAGCGACCAGGCAACCACGTTACTACCCATCACCGACACCTATTTTCAAAATAAAATTCCTTTGTGGTGATTAATGCACTTTCAAAATGTCACAAGATGAGTCCTTTGTCGTGTGACAATCACCCATTTCCAAAATCGTGTATAAAGTTCTACAACTGACAGTCAATTTTCGGAGTTTGAAATGACATTGTATATCTTGCATTTCCTTTATATATCATAACAATATGAACAAATTAAAATACTCGCTGATTTATGCTATATTTATGGCCTTTTAGATAGTAAACTTCAGGACTTGATTATTATATTTGTTGTGACTGTAAAATGAACGTTTTTCTTTCTTTTTCTAAATAGCAATTTTTATTCTCCTTTTTTTAGGTGTGGGAGGAGATGCATTCAAAAATGAGTGGCAACAGTATAGAACCCACTTTTCCTCCCATTAATATCTTTTTTTTCTGCGAGCGCCTTTCAAATAATGAATTGACATTGAGCAAGTAGACACCTGCCAACACCTCTAACCCGTTGTTCTTGTTTGTTGTTGTTTTACGTCTTAGCAACATCTAAGGTCATATCAGGTGAGTACCGACTTGTGACAGTGTACACTCTTGGTGACTTTATAGTGCTGTTCAACTGGAAAATCAGGCCACTGGCACCATGACCCAATATCCCACTCAGTCGCATTATCCTGACACTGAGCTAAGCAGTCCTTGCCCTATCCTATTAATGCCGAGCGCCAGGCTAGGAAGCTACCAATTTTAAAGTCATTGGTTTGACTCGACAGGGAACCGAACTCCCGACCTTCCGCACGCGAGGCCTGCGCTCTACCGATGAGACCACCGCGTCCAGTCCACCTCTAACCATACTGTTCCTCAACTTCCTGGGCAGAGTAGCTAGTGTTAGGTTAGGGACAGCTGTACTTACCCATGAACCATTCCATTCTCCTTGTAGTTGACTTGGATGAACTTGCCAAAGCGACTAGAGTTATTGTTGTGGACCGTCTTCGCATTGCCGAACGCCTGTAATGACAAGGAAAAGGAGGCAGGTTTATTTAGCAGGCCCGTCTGTTTGTCCGCTTATGTTCACAGTGGCACATGTATGTACACATTAACTGCAGCTGGGGCCGAATCACGTCGCCACCAGCAAGCATTATGTGCACACAGAATGATTTAATGTAGTTGGATCAGTGTACATGGGATCTAAATGCATTGGGTTAATTTATAGCACGATTCAAGTGTATTCACGCGTTCGATAATGTGTGTAAAATATATTCACCATGCTGTTTATAGTGAGTGCCAAGTCGATAATTTGTGTAAAACATATTCACCATGCCGTTTATAGTGTGAGTGCCAAGTCGATAATTTGTGTAAAACATATTCACCATGCCTTTTATAATGAGTGCCAAGTCGATAATTTGTATCAAACATATTCACCATGCCGTTTATAATGAGTGCCAAGTCGCTAATTTGTATAAAACATATTCACCATGCCGTTTATAATGATTGCCAAGTCGCTAATTTGTATAAAACATATTCACCATGCCGTTTATAATGAGTGCCAAGTCGATAATTTGTATAAAACATATTCACCATGCCGTTTATAATGAGTGCCAAGTCGATAATTTGTATAAAACATATTCACCATGCCGTTTATAATGAGTGCCAAGTCGATAATTTGTGTAAAACATATTCACCATGCCATTTATAATGATTGCCAAGTCGATAATTTGTATACAACATATTCACCATGCCATTTATAATGATTGCCAAGTCGATAATGTGTGTAGAACTTATTCACCATGCCATTTATAATGAGTGCCAAGTCGATAATTTGTGTTAAACTTATTCACAGTGCATTTCTATTCGGAGTGTGAAGTCGATAATGTGTGTAAACCATATTCACAATGCCGGGAAAGATGCATAGTCCGAGGAAACATCAAATTTTCAAAACAAACAAAAATCACCTAGATTTAATTCTACATATCTAACTTAGATACTGAGGCACTTATTAATCATTTATCGCCACAGTCGGGAATACTGAGCCAATTTAATAGAACCCATTACTGCAGAAGGCTATGGTATCAGGGGTTTGACGTTCTTGCCAAAATTAATTTAGCATGGTTGCACTTCAAATATCTCAAAAGTTAGCCACTTAAAATAAGAGTTACTTCAAGCTAAAGTAAGGTACATTATAACGATCAACCTAATGTAGTTATCTCAGAACATGTCAGAAACTCAAAACCATCGGACTATGCAACTTTAATGGTATGAGTGCCAAGTCGATAACGTAGATAAAACTGATTCACCATGCTGTTTATAAAGTGAGTGCCAAGTCGATAATGTGTGTAAACCATATTCACCATGCCGTTAATAGTATGAGTGCCAAGTCGATAATGTACATAAAACTGATTCACCAATCTGTTTATAAAGTGAGTGCCAAGTCGATAATGTGTGTAAACCTTATTCACCATGACGTGTATAGTGTACAAAGTAGCTTCAGGCCTGTTTGTTGTTAGTGAAATTTACTCAACGTTCGACTTTCAATAAAATTGCGGGCAATATAATTAAATCTTGGATTCTGTACACTAATGATTTGTGTAGAGCTATGTGCAAAGCGGCACCAACACAGACTGCCTAATGCAGACTGCTCCATGCAGACTGCTTTATGCAAACTGTTCTGCTTGTTAACACTGGTTTTAGGGTCAGCACGCATTGCACGTACTATTCGAACTTTATATGGTTGCAGACTTAGGGAGCCGTAACATAACGAGAACCTGAGTCATAATTTGTATTACTATAAACAACCTATTGTCTCAGACTTATTTATTTAGGGCCCAACCAAACAACATAAAATTGAAGCCTTTTGAGTATGTCTTATAACGCTTGCTCCTCCCCCATGTGATGTCACTGAATTATTAATAATAGCCCTGGGATACTTAAGACTAAGAGTCTAATAGTGGTGAGCATACCAATCCCGACATATTGTGTTGTTCTTTCTTTAAAATACATCAAATAGCCATGTAATACATACCCCAGTAACACTAGGCCTGCGTTCGATTGCGATCATTTCGCGACCACCATATGACTGGTCGGCGAGTGGTCGCCGACCATTTCTGGATATTTTGGTTGCAGCTGAAACACTTGCAACCAGTGCAGTCAATGAGTGGTCGCGATCAGTTGGCGACCACTCACGACCAGTGGTCAGCGACCACTCGCTGACGGCCATGCCAGCAGCATGAGAATTTTGGTCGCTGGGTGGTCACCGATAACCTGCTAAACATTGGTGACTGCTCAGCGATCGCCACGCCAGGAGCATAGCAATTTTGGTCGGCGAGCAATCTCCGTAAAAGTCGGCGAGCGCTTGGCCGCCGAGCGGTCACTTATACCCCAGTCACATGAGGCCTGCGTTCGCTAACGATCGATTACCGACGTCAAAACTTCCTCCTCGCGCCCTCCTTACGCCCTGATTGAGTGCTGTCACCGCGAGGACGCCAACCTCCCGGCGTCCATTTCGGGAATTGTGGACGCAAGGAGGTTGCTGCTGCTGCACGTGCAACCTCCTTACGCCCTGTTCCGGCGGCGCCATTCAAAATGGTTGGCACCCTGGCGCCGCCCTGGGTTGGTGGTAACACATGCGATGCTGCAGTCACCATGTGGTCGGCGCCGACATGGCGCCTAAGACGTATTTGAATCAATATATCCAATGGAACGCTGGGTGGTTGGCGTCCTTTTGGGCGTAGGGAGGTTGGTGGCGAACGCTGCCTCTCGTGTGACTGGGGTATGACCACTTGCGTCTTTGATTCAATGTAGCAAGTCGGTCGCAAGGTTGCCGCCCATTTGGTCGTAAGGTGGTCGCAAGCCAACACTGGCCATAGTGTGACTGGGGTATCAGGAATACATGGTACAATCACGTGACTAGATCTTTAAGGTGTTACACAGCAAAATTCCAATCTATGACACCTATCGCCGAATTAATCTCCTGCTGGCTCATGTCATCGTAGCTTAGGGTCTGATAGCGAATAGTTTGTTTGTTGGGGCTTTACAATTACATCCTGGCAACATCTAAGGTCATATCAGGGTGGGCACCGACTCGCGACTGCACACGTATGACTTTATAGTGCTGCCCCACTGGGAGACCAGGCTGCCGGAACCATGTTTTCCCACTCAGTCACGTTATTCTGATACTGAGCTAGCCAACCTTGCCCACAGTAATGCCGAGCCCCAGGCTAGGTAGCGAAAAGTATCAATTTTGTAAGTCATTGGCTTGACTCGGCCGGGTTTATAACTCCCAACATTTTGTATGGTGGGAAAAAACCCTGCAAAGTTTACACTTCTTAGGTTCATGTTCTATATTAATATATATGCAATATTACCAAAGACCCTATAATACTAAGACGGCTCACTCAGCCTGTACTGTGTAATCAAAATGATCAAACCCACCACTTGGTGTGCTGGCTGTTCTCTTGGTTAAACAGGTGCTATATTATATGTATAAATGTATATATGAATGTGAAAGATGTGTGATGATGGCGATGCTGATGATGATGCTGATGCTGATGATGATGGGTATTTGTTCATAACAATTTCATATTGATGTGTATTCATACTTACCTATCTCATGTATAATATATTTGTATGTGTTTACACATGAAACACCAACCAGCAGCCAGGCTGATCAAACCCACCACAGGGTGGCACTGCGAAATTTACATTACTACCATGGGAGAGATAGGGAGTGAGCCGTCTTAGTATTATAGGGTCTTTGATATTACACGTATCACACTAGGATTACAAAAACTAAATATGAGTATGTATACACAGATACATGATAGGCATGTTGATCTTTGCTTTTCCAGGGAATTGCATAACATTCCCTGGACTAGCCAATATGCCTTTTGGATGACCCCGACTGTGTCTAGGTATGCCAACTAGATATCCGACAGATACACAATGTTCGCAACTATCGGCAAGTGGAGCACAGCCATGACTTATGCGGAATTTGGCATTGCTTAGATACTTCATTTCCTACATTACTTAGGTGAGTTTCATTCAGAAGCAATGCATTGTGGGTAGAGAATGATGGGTTATAGGTTTCTCACCACATGACAGCACATACAATAGCACTGTAGTGAGTAAGTGATGGTAATGTTTACTACTCATGTAGATCACTCCCCTTAGGTCAGGGGTCATGAGATGAGAAGGCAAGGGTACCAGGATTTATGATACTACTACACTAGCATCAAACTGACTTGGGTGTCAAATTGCACACTATTTTATTACCATATCAATGTCTACCATTATTTCAGCTCAAGTGTTGAGCTAAAATTCAAATAAATAATGTTTATCCATTAGATACATACAAAAAAAATATCCTATGATTGCATGTTTAATGAAAGCGGTTAGAAAAATGCAACAGATGCTTGGCAGTAAGTGGCTTTTGGTCAGGATATCACTTGACTACAGTAATATACCCTGCTTTGAAATAAAATGTAATAACTAACATTTACCTCTTGAATTCTCCAACCCGTACTCAGTAGCTATATTACATTTTAAGTTTAACGGATTAAGGGGATAGAAACGGCTAAATATATACATGAATGCATTGAATCTGGATATATACTAATACCAGCTGGTTCCCGAGCCACAAATCCAGTCAGGGATTACATTGCGTAATGCACCGAACGCGGTTGCCGAATCGGTATAGTGCAGGCCTCCAGTGTGGGGGATCAGGAGTTCGATTCCCGGTAGAGTCAAACCAATGACGTACAAAATTGATACTTGTCACTTCCTAGCTAGGCGCTCAGCATTAATAGGATAGGGCAAGCACTGGTTAGCTCAGTAGGATATCGGGTCATGGTGCTAACGGCCTGATTTCCCAGTGGGACAGCACTATAAAGATCCCATGAATGCGTCGGTGCCCGTCCTGATATGACCTTAGATGTTGCCAGGACGTAAACTCCAAGAACCAACCAACCATTGTGTAAAGGGCGCATTCCATATACGCGTAATGCGAATGCGAATGCGAATGCGACAAAAAATCGAAATGCCTTGAAACCTATGAGGTACATTCCATACACGCGTAATGCGAATGCGAATGCGTCAGAAATTCATTATCCCGATCGCTCCATGTAGCGATCGGTGCGTAATGCGTTATGCGTCAAGCTGGATGTGAATAGAAACCTGAGTCTGATGTGTCCATTAGTTTAACACCAGGAGAGGCGACTGAGCATTACGGAACAGTCTCACAGAGGGGTGCTAATTGGAAACACATGGTGAGCTGGGCACCAGGGAGACATACAGTTAGGGGAAAGCTAAAAATGCTACCATATGCACAGAAATATGAATACTTATCTATAATTTGGTTATAATAAAGGTAGGAACCCCCATGTGACATACAAAAAGTTACATAGATATACATGCAATATTTGGTCACATACAGAGCAGTATGGAGAATAATTGTTTATTTTTATTTTTTAAATATAGCCAGTCGTGCGCCACATAACGCATTACGCATTACGCGTATATGGAATGCTGGCATTCGCATAACGCATAACGCATAACGCATTACGCGTATATGGAATGCGCCCTTTATGCTAGTCTTGCCTCCAGTGGATCAGTACTGAGTAATTTATACTCACTGAATAATATCAAGCATGTAGGAGGGGGGGGGGGGCGGGGAGGGGGCGGATGGTGTAGGAAATACTGCTTTTGATTAATTTTATAATAGAATAAAAATATTATACCTTATATTACTTTCCTCATGTTTGCTCATGGGTCTGGCACCAGATAACTATACATTTCCTCAGGTTGAACCCTTTGATGAGTTTTATCTGGCAACCAGACCTTGAACGCACACGCACACACACACACACACACACACACACAAACACACACAGGGAGAGAATATAATCTCTAAATATACATCAGTAATGTAAACTGTAATGTAATTTAAACTGGAAGACCGCCCCCTCCACCCACACACCCACACACCCACACACCCACACTTTTTTAATGGGAATAAAAAGTAGGTCAGATTTTTTTGTTTTGTATAGAGGCATATTTTCTCTCGGAATTGTAACTGCTGTAATTCAGTGCCGCATTCACAGTTCAGAACCGAGTCTCACTGACCAGCTGCAGTGTGACTGATTATGCGAGGCAGCCCTCTCTACACGTGAACTGGCTGTGGCCGCTTAACTGTCCATGAAGTGCCTGTATAACCACATGTACGCCAGCCGCCCGCTGTGCAGAGGAAGATGGACGCCTAAATTAGGACACTATGTGACCCACTGCAACCTCTCTGTCAGCATCTGTTGGAGCCATGGCTAGGCTCTCCCTTACTCTCTCCTTTTCACTCTTCTAACATACGCACAACTACCAACAAACCTACTCTCCTTTTGTTCTTCTAATATATATCGGGGATGGGAGAAAATCTGGCACCAAAATAAAGCAGAAAAAAAAAGCGGAAATCTCTGTGGAGAGATTTGCAAATAATCGAGAACACTGGAAGCAAAATGTTGCTTAAATAATAATATCCTTATCTTTAGTAATTATTGTCATTCAATATCAGAACATTGGAAAGAGAATGTAGTTTCAATAACAGTATCCTTATCTTAGTAATTATTGTCATTCATTGTCAGAACATTGAAAACAGAATGTTGCTTCACTAATAGTGTCATTACTATAGTAATTATTCTCTGACGTTGTCTAATGTCATCAATTCTCCATGATAATGTGGATATTCTCCCATATGGCTAGACAACTAGCACTGTCAGGGAATTAAAGAAAATACCCTGAAGTCAGGTTTCATACAGTACTCTCCAAGAACTCTCCGAGCTCCATTTCACTGATCAATCAGGGCACACTATCCCTGGAGAGCGTTCCAGTGTCCTTGTTGTGACTGTATTGTCGTCCATGCCACCAATCAAATTTTCTCTCTCTGCAACTCCGTTTGGTTTTAGTCCTAGCAACATCTAAGGTTAGATCAGAACGAGATTCGGACTAAACTATTGCCACGAACCCCAGTTGAGTCAAAGCAATGACTTAAAATTTGTTATACGTGTATAATTTATACTAGCCTGACACTCAGGATTACTAGGATATATGGAAAGGAGCAATGGAATGAGGAAGACCAATTGGCCACAATTGAAATTTCCTCTGCTAAATCAACGACTCTATATATATATTTTTTTAACTATACGCCAAAAAAATGGGAACAAAATACTAGGTACAAAATGTTAGCAATACGGCGGGGTGGAGTCGCCGTCCGTACCGCGTCCCACGGCCGGGTCATGTGCCACCGAGTCGATACACACTGGGCCAATTAACACGGAATTAGCCGCAGATGACGCTTAATTGGGTCAGCCTTCTAAGAAGTCTGCATCAGCACATGAGGGTCCCATCCAGCGGAACTACATCATAGGGGGCGCCACTTAAGTGTTGGTATTGGACCTACAAGCCATGCCCCGTTCTGATATGACCCTAGATGTTGCCAGGATGTAAAACTCCAACAACCAACCTACCACTCCTAGGCAGGCGCTTTGCAGGTCCCACTCGCGAACTGAATCAACACCACGATATCAGGGCTCCTACACCTTTGGCTCCATAACTTCCCAGGACCACCTTGATGTTGCTAGGATATAAACCCCCAACAAACAATCCCAGAATCGTATGCCACCATTTTCCCATACAATTCTAGGGCCACAAAACATTTTCTAGTATGCTTAAACCTATCTATTTGTGTAAATATGAGGATGGGTCTTGTAAGGGTTCTCGCTTATTTCTTTATATTAAAGAGAGTCACATACATATATAGTGTGAGAGACAGGGACAGAGAGTGAACAGAGAGTGAGACAGAGAGAGTGAGACAGAGAGAGTGAGACAGAGTGAGACAGAGTGAGAGTAGAGAGTGAGAGTAGAGAGTGAGAGTGAGAGTAAGAGACATACGAAGGGAGGGGGAGGGAGGGAGGGAGAGGGAGACAGAGAGAAGCATACAGAAAGAGAAAGAGAAAGAGAAAGAGACAGACAGACAGAAAGGTACTGTCAAGAGGTTTTCCAGAATCCTGTTGCATGTTGAAGCGGAATGTAAAGGCCCTGTCACACTTTACCGGATTGAGGAAATGGATTGAAGCGGAACAAAGTCTGTTGATATCCGTCAAAGTCCGGTTTGTGTCTGTTGCATATCCGTTGAGAACCAGACGGGATGGCCGAATGAGTTAGAGCGTCCGTCTCCCGTGCTGGTAGATCGTGGGTTCGAGTCCCGGTCGAGTCAAACCAATGACTTTAAAATTGATACTTGTCGCTTCCTAGCCAGGCGCTCGGCATTATTAGGATAGGGCAAAGACTGGTGTGCTCAGTGTCAGGATAATGTGACTGAGTGGGATACCAGGTCATGGTGCCGGCGGCCTGGTTTCCCAGTGGGACAGCACTATAAAGTCGCCATGAGTGTGCACTGTCACAAGTCGGTACCCGTCCTGATATGACCTTAGATGTTGCTAGGACGTAAAACAACAACAAACATATCCGTTGATATCCGGCCCGATCCATTACAAGTTTTGAGCATGCACATGGTTTAGAAGTTTGATTCAGATTACAATGAGGAGGACGGGGTCTTCCTTTACAAGTCTTAACACTCTCCTTTCACCATAACCAAATAGGATAAGTATAAATGTTGTACGTCATTGGTTTGACTCGACCGGTAATTGTACTCCCGATCTTCCACAGAGGAGGATCGTTTTGGGTTTAACACGATTAATAAACTATCTCCCCCCCCCCCCCCTCCCCACAACATCACATCCCATGTGTTAGCGACAATACTGCCATTGACATGCATTCAATTTTAGAACATAGTTTCTGGTGAAGAATTTTGTTCGGTTAATTCTCACTAAATTAATTTGCAGTGATATGTCCTGTGATTTGTAAATGGTCGGGCGTTGGGGCTGCCTATCCGACTTATGCCCGGTACACACCTCCCGTATAAAACCTAAAACTGCCCGTTTCGTGACAAAGTTTGAGTTTTAGTCGGTTTCAGTCTTTAGGTGTGTGACCCCCTATCACACCAGAGCCTTGCGAGTGCGACTTAAAACTCAGTTTTAGGTTTTATACGGGAGGTGTGTACGGGGCTTTTATAAGATTCGAAAAATGAATCGGGCAGTTTTAGTCGGGAAACGGGACGGGTCGGGTTGTGACAGGTCCCGTTGGGCAGTCAGTTTTAGCGCGTGAATCGTATACGGGAGGTGTGTACCAGGCTTTAGACTAGAGGGCAGCAAGCCAATGTGCACCGATTACACCCGACACAGGCGACATAACAAGAGCTACCACTCCGGTATTTGGGCATCACATCAGGCAACTGTCCTATGGTTCATTTGGCTTCCACTATGTCCTCATCTGAGTTTTTAGGTTTTCTTTAAAGCCGAATAGTCCGATGCTTTTAAGTTTAAGCCAGGCACTTTTTAAAGGATAAAATATTAGGTTGAAAATAAGATGCCCAATATATTTGTAATGCCTAATTTCAACCTGCTATTGTCTATATTGTTCATACCATCATTATCTCATCTACAAATACTTCATATGCACCATAATTGTTACGGTGGGAAGTCCCTGAAAGATAATATGTACAAAGTATAAATCGTGTTTACACCCCAGTAGCAACTAAAAAGAACATACACTATACTTCAGAAAAGGTACAATATAAAAGCAGCTAAGGTTGTCCAATGGCGATTAATTAGAGTATCCATGACAACATCATCGAGTGTTCTTCGTTTGTTTTGTTTATTTGTGGTTGTTTTATCTCCCAGTAACATCTAAGTTCATATCAGGACGGGTACCGACTTGTGACAGTGCGCATTCATGGCGACTTTATAGTGCTACCCCACTGGGAAATCAGGCCGCCGGCACCACGACCCGATATCCCACTCAGTCACATTATCCTGACACTGAGCTAACTCATATATATCTCCCCCCCCCCCCCTTTACACATACAAGCACTGTCACTACAATGTATGTGTTGGACAGTATGAATTAGTGACGTGTTATATATATATATGCTCCCCCCCCCACCCACACACCCACTGACCCCTAGGTCCCATAATCAGTCCCGTTTCCGTCTGCCCCTAGTACCCATTCCATTGGCACCATCTAAATGCGGGCTATCGGGCCTATTGTACGTGCAGTGGCCCAACCAGGCTATATGCAGAGCGAAGTGTTGCGAAGTGTGTGAAGTGTGTGTGTGTGTGTGTGTGTGTGTGTGTGTGTGTGTGTGTGTGTGTGTGTGTGTGTGTGTGTTGGTGTGTGTGTGTTGGTGTGTGTGTGTGTTGGTTTGTGTGTGTTGGTATGTGTGTGTTGGTGTGTGTGTGTTGGTGTGTGTGTGTTGGTGTGTGTGTGTTGGTGTGTGTGTGTTGTTTTACATCCTAGCAACATCTAAGGTCATATCAGGAGGAGTATGACTTGCAACAGTGCACTCATGGCGACTTTATACTAGTGCTGCCCCAGTGTGGGAGACCAGGCCGCACGCATCATGACCCAATATCCCACACAGTCACATTATTGTGATACTGTGCCAACCAGTCCATGTCCTATCCTATTAATGTTGAGCACCAGTCTAGGTAGCAACAAGTATCAATTTTGTAAGTCTTAAGTTTTATTGGGCTGGATTTCAAACCCCCAAGCTTCCACTCAGGAAGCCAACGCTTTTATTTTAACTGATTCAGCCACTGCGTCTGCGTCAGTGTATGTGTGAGTGAGTGAGTGAGTGAGTGTGTATGTGTGTGTGTGTGAGTGAGTGAGTGAGTGAGTGAGTGAGTATGAGTGAGTGATGCAGCACTATAAAACTGCCATCAGGGCACACTATCCGCAAGTCTGTATCCGTCCTTATATGATCTCGCATGTTGCTAGGACGTAAAACCACCAACCAACCCATCAAAATGGAAATTCCCTCAGGTCACGCTGACACTTGCCTGTTTTCTGGTTCAATGTATGCTCACTTCCTTCGTGCGCTGCTAGATGATTGTACATGCCCACATTGATGGGACACCAGAACAGAGGTCTGCTATATTGGACGAGTGTCAATGGAAATGGTCAGCAGACTGGAACGATGGACTAATTATGTGGGTTTTTGGTGTTTTTTTTTAAACCAGTCCTATGAGCCGACAAGATGCCCCCCTCCCCCCTCCCCCCTCTCCCAGCCAGTCCAGGACGGGTTCAGACTCCTACTGGTGTATACAGTACCAGTAACAACTTCTATAGTCTGCATCGTCATTAAATGATTTATTCAAAAAAGGCTAATTGGTTAAAGCCTTGAATAAGTGTAAACATAGTTATTCCATTTTCTACCTGGTTGTCATACTTTTCCTGGTATGACCATAGATGTTGCTAGGACGTAATACCCCAAGAAACAAATCATAATTATAGGATTGGTTCTTCCTGCCACCCCCTTCGTCTTTAACTTAAAAAGTACACAGAACTAGTATATTTCCTCTACTAACAAACACATACTCTATTAATAACTAGTCCTTGATGTCACCAAAAATAGCGCATGAACAATAAAATCTACATAGGACCTATTCTCGCCAGCCTTGTACAGAGTAAACTTCAGACCGGTATCCTCCCGGCCCTCGTTCTATTTTTGTTACTTGATTAAGGAATTTCACTTGCGGACAAATAGTCTTCCTCATTCCATTGCTCCGAGTAATGGTCTACTAGTTCCGGATCATGTGTGGTGTCATTTCGTTTTGTGTAAAACTCTGCTCGACTAATTGATTTAACAATTGACATTTTAAATTCTAGTGGCAGGCTAGATAGCGACTAGTACCAATTATTAAAATCATCAGTTAGACCCAATCAGAGATCGAACCCATGACTTTCCACATGGAAAGCGGGCGCTCAAACCCATCCAACCACCCGGTCCGATGGTCATGTGCCGTTCAGCAAAGAATAATAAACACACGCGATCTAGGTGTATTTATAGAACGCCGCCACTGTGGTCGGGGCGCCCCTCTCGGCGACGCCTGAGAAACCAAACCTGTTAACATATCACTCACTGTCCCGGTAGCACGCTGAAATACCGCCACCACCAATAGAGGGGGTGTAATGACGTCACAAGACAACCTTCGGTGGCCATATTGGATTACATACAGAAGGCTTGCAACTGCCTACACTGTGCTTATTTACTGATTTGTTGGTTTATTTGTCACTGTTTTGAGCAGTTTGGCCTCAGAAGTTGTTGCTAAAGTGCTGTAAGTAAACACATTGGATGTAAACTGCCCAGAACCTCCCAGAACACAAGAAAACTCTGTTTTACTGCATCTGCATGCATTCACAACATGGCTAGGGAGGGTGCTCATAATCCAAGATGGCTGACCGCTGACTGCTGCGTGATGACGTCACATGCAGTCCCTCTATTCAGCCCCGTGTATACCTCCTATACACATTTAGGGTTCATCCAAAGTTCCCAACATTTTAATAGCTGTACTACTTTTCTGGGGGCCAGCACCCGTACCTGCACCCCATCATAAAAGTAGTACCCATCAACAATGTTGATCATAGAACGTGAGTGTTTCAGGTTATGTTTTATTAAACAATCAAATTTGTGCATTACTAGCACACACCAACACACCCCCAACCCCGCCATGCGTTTTGCACAACTGTGACAGTGATTACAAACTAAGATAACTCCCACATGCATTCTGTTAAAGTTTCATAATCACTTGAAAGCATAACTTTTTTTTTAAAACAAAGCACTTGCCTACATTTGATTCTCCATATTAGATACTGGTGCACTCACTAATCATTTCTTTGGGGTTTCCCCCTTAAGAACATCAAATCTTGCTTTCAGGATCGCATTAATATGAATAACCCGGATGTTATTGTGTTGTTTCCGCTCCACAAGTTCCTAAACTGAATTGAATTAACACACGCCTATCGACCACCACAATAAGCATGAGACAATGTAGCCATTTGGATACCAGGTGTATAATATATAAGAATTCCTCAGCGATGTGATCTACTTGTACTTCATGACCTTGATTTGCCAGGGCAATATTTCTACAGGTGAGATGTTAGACCCCCCCCCCCCCACCACCACCACCCTCTACAACCTAGTCGAATTCACATAGCTAGTCAATCTGAATTAGCTCTCCGCCATTGTCAAATTGATATTATAGTAAGGGACACTTACCTCCCCCATGTTAAATGCTACATACATAGGTAGGCTAATGGGGACCCTTCATGAGCCATTTCTCTCCCTATACACTTGGTGGCAGCACCCGTTCCCGATCCAAGTCAGCCATCATGGTTGGATAGAAGGGTGTAGGTGTGTGTGTCTTGGTGGTGTGTGGTGGGGATGTATGTGTGTGTGTGGTGGGGGGGTGTTGGGGATGTAGGTGTGTGGTGAGGGTTTAGGGGTGTGTATGTGTGTGGTGGGGGTGTATGTGTGTGGGTGTGTATGTGTGTGGTGGGGGTGTAGTTGTGTGGTAGGGTTTAGGGATGTGGTGGGGGTGTAGGTGTGGTGTGTGTGGTGTAGGTGTGTGATGGGGGTGTAGGTGTGTGTGGTTGAGGTGTATGTGTGTGTGGTGAGGGTGTAAGTGTGTGGTGGGGGTGTAAGGGGTACTGGGGATATAGGTGTGTGTTGTGGGGGTTTAGGGTTGTGGCGGGGGTGTAGGTGTAGGGATGCTAAAGATTGTGAGTAAGATGTGAGGTGCCGCTCTGCAAGACACCCCTACACCCCCACCACAACCCCCCCAAAAAAAAACATACACCCCCACCACACACACAAAAATCCTCACACTTGATAGTAGAAGGAACTTCTTCTATCCAACCAAAGCATTACATAGACCGGTATGGTGTGCCATCTGACGAGAGTCATGCAAACTGAAAGGTCCCCATTGCATAAGGTAACCTGAATTATCTAATGTATATGACTCTAGCAAGGAGAATAGCAGAGTGTGTTCGGCATGACGCTTCCCTTGATTTACAACCCCCCCCCCCCCCACGGGAGGATTCTGTATAGATGCTGCACTCTGTATATTGTTGAACTGTTTTATGTACTGTAAGAAAGCTACCTGGGTATTTGTAATTGTAAATATGACACTTAAAATTTCAAGGGAATGAGTACTATAAGTGAGGTGCACTCACCTCCCCATGCGAAATTCCACATACACAGCTATGTCTGGGTAGGTTGACTAAATCAGGGAGTCAAAATAGTCTAATGGTTAGGATGCTGGCCATAGTGTGGGTTCGAATCCAGGGCTGGCCGTGAGGTTTCATTTTATTTGCATAAACACCTACCACAACAATACTATTAGCAGTAACACCATCATAGCCAGCATGGCCATACATAGTCGGTATGTTTTCTTCTTTGAATTTTGATTTGTACACATCAACAATTTTATCACAGAGCATGTCAGTAGCTTATGTCGCTCGCTGTCACTTCTTTGATTTGGATCACGGGTCCTTTAAGTTCAATCCGACTGGAAGCTTATTGTAAACCACGTGCTTGTGTGTTCAGACACACTGCATTAAGCACTAAATAGGGTACTTTAACCAGCGGTCTCAGTGAGTCAGACAAGTCAGCTTAGAACTGAAACCCAACCAGCACCAGGTTTTGCTAAGTGTAATCCTTCCGGATACAATCTCAGATGTTGCTAGGGTGTAAAACAACAAACAGCTAAGTGTAACTGATCAGTAAAATGCCACATTACAAGTATAAATGAATGTTTACATCCAAGTGTTGCTGTGGTTACTTTATTTATTTTACACACTTCTTTTTTCTTTTTCTTTGTCTGTTGTTTTACGTCCTAGAAACATCTACCGTCATATCAGGACGTGTACCGACTTGTGACAGTGCGCACTCATGGTGACTGTATAGTGCTGTCCCACTGGGAAACCAGGCCACTGGCACCATGACCCAATATCCAACTCAGTCACATTATCCTGACACTGAGCCAACCTTGTCCTATCCTAATAATGCCGAGCGACAGGCTAGGAAGCGACAAGTATCAATTTTTAAGTCATTGGTTTGACTCGACCAGGGTTCGAACCCACGACCCCACGATCTACCAGCATGGGAGACGGACGCTCTAACTCATTCGGCCATCCCGTCTGGTATATTTTACACACTATTAAGCGAGTTTGTTTGAGAGTAGAGTAATAAAATGGATGGTTTATTATAGGAATGTGAAGGTGTTGCTTGTCTGTGGGTGTTGCCGTAATAGGACAATACACTTTCTGTTCACCAGTGGCAGTGACCTTGCTGAGCAGCCACCTGGGACATGTTCTGAAGCATACTTTACGACAACGCCGATTAGTGGCAGTGTCGTCACGGTACACTTACGGCATTCTAGAACTATTTCTGGGTGCACTGAGGATCACGATTAGCGGCTTTTAATGTTTGTTTGTTTGTTTGTTGGGGTTTTACATCCTAGCAACAGCTATGGTCATATCAGGACGGGGTTACCGATTTGTGACTGCGCACTCATGGAGAATTTATACTATAGTGCTGCCCCACTGGGAAATCAGGGCGCTGGTGATATGACCCTGGGAATATCCCACTCAGTCACATTATCATTATACTGAGTGAACCGGTCCTTGCCATATATCCTAGTAAAGCTGCGCACCAGACTAGGTAGCGACAAGTATAAATTTGGTAATTCATTGATTTTGACTCGGCCGGGATTCGAACTCCTGGCATTCCCAGGGTAGGACAGTAACTTTTCCCCCACATGCCCAATCTGGCAAGTGACTGAATTGTCTACTTGCTCAAGTGGTAAAACTACTTGCCCAAGCACAAGTCAGCCAATCGAAACTGAAATCTGCTACTGCAGATCACAAAAATAATGACCTGCCCATTCGAGCAGGTCACTGAGAACTTCACCTGCTCAACAGAGAAAACTGGGTTCCTCAGGCAACCGGGCAGTCCTTATTGTCCTACCCTGCTTCCGCACGGGAAGCCTGCACTCTACCAATTCGGCCACCGCGTCCAGTCGGATTTTAATGCGACACCAACATTTGTATACGGCTTGAAGTAAGATTTCTGAGGATAGAGGTTCCGGATAGATTTGCCCGTGTTGACCAGGCCAGACTTCCTTATCCACAGGCTATATTGATGGTGATTTGATTTTACGAGTTGTCAGCAAAGGCCATATTCACGGTGAAAAGTGAATTAAATTTATTCTACTGCTGTTTACTCTAGAAAGCAACATGTGTCAAAGGACGGTAAAGTTTATATCAAAAGTCATAGGTAACAACAGTTACAGAGTGATACAGTCCAGCCGTCCGGAGGAATTCTAAAAAGAGTTCATGCTTTACATTTATCCACAGAGTAAACCAAAATGAAACTAACAAAGCAACCCATGAGGACATTTTGAACGGGTACCAATTGCAGTACCGTTTTACATAGATTACAGTAGATTCTAACATGGGGTTAAAATCTAGTAATTGTGCCACTAGCCCCCACCCCTTAAAAAAATGTATCTCAGCAATTTGTGTGTAGATGAGTGGGTCTTTCTAAAGAGAGAGAGGGGGGGGGGGGTGAGGAGGGAAGCCGCCTATAAATAACCGAGAAATCTGTCAGCCAAATTGGTAAAAGATGAGGCAATGTCGTTGTTTGCCAATGTATCGAGTACCCAGGAAACTGCATAATTCTTCTTTTAAATGGCACACAGAATTAGAATACGTGAAGTAAACCGGATATCATTGCCTCAATAAATGTACTACAAAAACACATGACAGATCATGTCTTATTATTTAATACCCACAAATATATTGGGGGAAATGTTCAACGAACTGCTGGAAGAGCAGGAGGCTCTACGAATACAACGACCAAACACTCCTCAGGTCAGAAGCCGCTGTACTGGACGCAGTGGCCCAATTGGTAGAGCGTTGGCTTCCCATGCGGAAGCAAGAGTTCAAATCCCATCTGAGTCAAACCAATGACGTACAAAATTGATACTTGTCACTTCCTAGCCTGGCATTCAGCATTACTAGGATAGGACAAGGACTGGTTAGCACAGTATCAGGATAATGTGGCTGTGTGGAATATATATCGGGTCATGGTGACAATGGCCTGGTGTCCCAGTGGAGCAGCACAATACCAATTAATAAATAAAGCTTGTTTTACTTAACGACGCCTCTAGAGCACATTGAATTTTATGGCAGCACTATAAAGTCGCCATAAGTGCGCACTGTCACAACACGGTCCCCATCCTGATATGACCTTAGATGTTGCTAGGACGTAGGACAACAATAACCAACCACAAGCCGATGTCAACAAAACAAGCAAACAAACAAACAAAACACCAACAAACACACACACACACACAGCAAAGAAACCTAGGTGGCTGGATTTATAGCACATAGCTGGGTTACCTCAGAACATGTGTGCTGACAGGCCTGTTCCATTTGTGTGACTCTGGTATTCACTAACATCACGTGCAGCATCATTGACTTCAGCATTAACTTTCAGTTCCTCATTTCAACCAGTTCTATTGTTACATCATGGGTACAAGCTTAGAATGCTTTCTATTAATAGTAATTGTACTGGTGGGTTTCTGTTGTTGTTTATAGTGTTGCGTTTCTGAGAAACTCCACTGCCGGTGTGGCGTGCTCAGCCGTGTCCCATGCTCAGCCGTGTACCTATACTCAAACTCAAGGCATTGCCAATGGTCGTAAGTCACTAACCATATAAATTTAATACAATGTTTTTGGTAAAGATGTTTTCTATATGTGTACTAAGCTATTTGTTTCTCGGTGGTGTGGTTTTAGAGATATTTCACTTTTCCTGGATTTTCTGTATGAAGATTGCTCACCACCATTGACAATGCCTTGAGTTTGACGGTACGCGCAGTGCAGGGCACCATGACTGGATATCCCATTTAGTCAGATTGTCCCGACTCTAAATCAAACAGTCCAGCTCATGAATACAGGGCAACTAGCAGACACATCAACTAGCGGTCACATTTACTTAGCTGTCACATAATTGTTTCTTACAAGGAAAACAAGTTCAACTAAACACACCATAGTGTCAAATATATAGGGTATTCCCGTGATGTCATCAAACGGAAGTGCGGCCATTGTGGCGATATCAACTAGTAAACTACCTGACAATGCATTGATACGCGCAGTGCAAAACGTCTATTTTATTCAAAATTAATAGAAATCCAGAACCCTAAGTGTATAAATTTAATATAATCTATCCGTTGAATATGTTTTCTATATGTGTACCAAGCGATTTGTTTCTAGGTGGTGTGGTTTTAGAGATATTTAACTTTTTCTGTATGAAGATTGCTCACGACAATGATTTGAGTTTGCCGGTACGCACAGTGCAAAATGTTAGTTTCATTCAAAATTAATAGAAATCCAAAACCCTAACCGTATCAATTTAATATAACCTTTTTGTTAAACATGTTTTCTATATGTGTGTCGTGGGGGTGATGAAAATGAGGAATATTGTGCCTAGAGCGGGTCTCGAACCCACATCTCTTTGCATTCCGGGCCAGTGTGCTAACCATTACACCACCTAGGCTCCCTGATATCAACACACTACCCACGCCTACCTCTCTATGTGGCTCCTTGCCTGAGAGGTCAGTGCAGACCACTTCACTCGTCCCCCTGGAATTGTAAGTCTTTTAATGCTTACAATTACAATTTACATACAGAGGCAATGCAACGCACTTACATACACAGGGGAGGTTCAACAACTATACAGTGCGTAGCTTGTACAGGATCATGGTCACGGCAACCAGTGTCGTGGGGGTGATGAAAATGGGAAATATTGCGCCTAGAGCGGGACTCGAACCCACATCTCTTTGCATTCCAGGCCAGTGTGCTAACCATTAGACCACCTAGGCTCCCTGATATCAACACACTACTCACGCCTACCTGTCTATGTGGCTCCTTGCCTGAGAGGTCAGTGCAGACCACTACACGTGTTCCAAGCGGTTTGTGTCTAGGTGATGTGGTTTTAGAGATATTTAACTTTTTCTGTATGAAGATTGCTCACTGCCATTGACAATGCATTGAGTTTGTTGGGGTTGTTATTGTGGTTGTATCTCCACAAAGGCTGCACTTCCGTTTAGCGTGACTTCAGTTCAGTGCATACCCTATATTGGAGATGTAATGGTTTAATCGTCAGGAATATACTACATGGCAAACTACAACAAACCAAAATCTTGAAGAAGATGCCGCTCCGGCCAGTAATCGTGATTTCGGCCAGAGCGAAAGTAGGAAAATACCACGATGCGAACATACCTACATAGTGTCAAATATTGGAGCTGTATTGGTTTAATTGTCGGGAATATACTATTATATATGCTAATTATCTCAGAATCTGAATAAGAAGACCTAAAGTCCTAGAAAAACTGCAAAAAAACTGCTAGTTGAAGTGACCGCTAGTCCACCGAGCAAAAGTGACTGCTAGTTGACATATCCGATAGTTGCCCCATGACCCATATCATATATCGATACTGTATAATTATACACACATATGCATCGCATTATTCAGATACCATCCCGTTTATACTTGATAGAAATAAGCAACACTTTCCACTTGTCCATAGGATAAGTCCTGTGTAATTTTTACTTGTCTGCCTCAATTTTCACTTTTTGAAATCTTCTGTAATTTTCCATATTTTTTACTCACATAATTCATTATGCATCACATATAAATATATATACCAGTGATAGAAATAAGCAAAATTGTCACTTGAACAACGGAAAAGCTCACCCCATATGGTTGACCATACCTATTTCATTTGGCTTGGACAAACCTCAATTCAAATGCTGTAATATATAAGCTCAAATTAAAGCTGCGGAAAATTGTCTTAACCAGAACCTGTCCAGAATTTATCCAGATAACTAACTTAGATATTAGTTCATGAATGGAATGACTATCAGTAGCATCTGCATTCAAAACCAACATAATGGTGTTGTGTTTATAAACAGTAGCTGCCCACTTTGTTTCGAATTAGCGACACTTCTGGTGATATAGAAAGATAGTCACATTGTTGCTTAGTTAGGGACATGTTGGACAGGTGAGAGTAGGTTGGGTGTGGTGGTTGGTTGGTTGTTGGAGTTTTATGTCCTAGTAACATCTAGTGTCATATCAAGAAGGGTTGTGGATGGTGTCAGTTGGTTTGCCTCTTGGGTGGACTGAGAGTTTAGGATGGATCTTTGTTTTTATTTTCAGGGTGTTTCGAACCTGGCAATTTCTAAGGTCATATCAGGATGGGTACCGACTTGTAATAGTGCGCACTCAGTGTGGTTTTATAGTGTTGCCCCACTAGAATACTGGGTGGCTGGCACTATGACCCAATACCCCACTCAGTCACATTATCCTGACACTGAGCTAACCAGTCCTTATCCATTCCTAGTAATGCAAAGTGCCAGGCTAGGTAGCGACAAGTATCAATTTTACATGTCATTGGTTTGACTCTGCTGGGATTTGAACCCCGACCTGCCACACTGTAGATCAGGTGATGACAGTTACAGTGCTGTTGATGGTGTCCCTGGTTGTGTGGGAGTGTCCGTTAGGCGCTGGCGCTTTTAGATGCGGTTGGGTGGGTTGGCTGAATTTTATGTTCTGGCAACAGCTAAGGTCATATCAGGACGGGCACCGACTTGTGACAGTGCGCACTGATGGTGACTTTATAGTGCTGCCCCACTGGGAGACCAGGCCACTGGCCCCATGACCCGATATCCCACTCAGTCACATTATCCTGACACTGAGCTAACCAGTCCTTGCCCTATCCTATTAATGCCGAGCGCCAGGCTAGGAAGTGACAAGTATCAATTTTAAAGTCATTGGGTTGACTCTGCTGGGATTCGAACCCCGACCGTCCACACCTTAGGTGATGACCGTCAAGAGTTGACTGTTGCGAAACGGCAGTGTTGTTGATAGTGTTGATGGTGTTGATGGTGTTGATGGTGCTACTAGTGTTCGCTGGGTGCTGGCGCTTTTAGATGATGTTGGGAGTGGTGGCTGGCGGCGTGAGGCTGCCGGGACGCAGTGGTTAACCTCCCCCATACCACAGCCCGGTAGTTGTCCGCCCACACGTCGTGGTGGCAGGGAAGGTGTGGGTGGGTGTGCGCGCGGGGTGGGGGTGGGGTGGGGGGAGATCCACTTCCGCCTACTGTATGTCTACAATCACTGCGCCCACAGGGGGGGCTGTGCGTATGTATATGAGCCTGTCTCAAAAGGTGATAACTCTTCTTTTTTTGTTTGTTCGTGTTAACGATTGACACAAAACAGCACAGAAACGGTTACACTGAAAACACAAGCACATTTGCTTCAAATCAATATGTATTCTATTGGGGTTATGAAACACCCATGTACAAAACAAATCAGTATATCCTGAGCAAATGCATAAGCAGATAGTATGTTGATCGTTACAATGGACAAAGTTTTCCCCATATTGCTTAGCACCTTTTGAGACAGTCTCATATATATATATATAATATATAAGCCGGTGATGGCAACCCGCAGAGACGGGGCGGACATGGCCGTGGACCCGGCCGGATCCAATAGGCGGCACGGCCAGGCGGTGGGGAACCAGCAGCACTCAGTCAATACAGGTTGTGGGTGGGTGCTCCCCGGGCAGGTGTTATCGTGATGTGTGGAGGAAGAAGTCGAGCTGGGCTCAGTGTGACTGAGCGTGGATTAGTGCCGCTGGCACAGCGCAGCACAGCATCCCCGCAGTCTGCAAGCTAATCCACGAACCACAAATAGGATGTCTAATGGCTGGCGCACACCTACCGTTTGTGCGCACCCACCTACCGTTTACGATGTAAAACTGCCCGTTTCGCGCACAAAAATCGCTAGGTGTGCGCCCCCCCCCGCGCACACCTAGCGATTGCGATTGCGCATAAAACTCAGTTTTTAGTGCTAAAAGCGGACGTTTACGATTGCGATTCTCGATTCGAAAAATGATCGCCCGTTTTCAGTTTTAAGCGGGTCGGGTCGGGTCGCGAGTTTTAGTGCGCGAATCGTAAACGGAGGTGTGCGCCAGCCATTAGACGTCGGTGTTAGCCCTAGCCCCCCCTCCCCCCCCCCCCCCACGCGCCCCCATACCCAGCCTCTGCTGCCCCTGACCCATGCTCAGAGCTGGGTCTGTCACCACTTTATTCCGCAGTAAGAGGTTTTTTAATCTAGATACCTAAAAGGTCATCTCAGGACAGGTATTAACTTGTGACAGGGCAACGTTTGTTTGTTGGGGGTGGGAGGGAAAGGTTACGTCCTAACAACATTTAAGGTCATGGCATGATGGACACCGATTTGTGACAGGGCGCACTCATGGTGACTTTGTGGTGCTCAAACTTACGACTTCCCACGTGGGAAGCAAGCACTGTACTTCTAAACCATTCCACTCAGTTTCTACTTAGAGCTATCAGTCCAGTTTTCCAATTTGAGTTGAATGTACGCTCATACTCTCACGCCTCCCTCCCATCGAATACAAACATATTATAGAATAAGATTTAGGGATAGTGCACCCCCCCCCCTGTCCTCCTCCTATCTTCAACACGGCAGAAAGGGTAGTGATAATACATGTGTGATCTCTCCTTGTTATATAACAAATGTTAGCTTAAATCAAACAGCTTGAAACATGGTTTAGGGAATTGCTTAAATTGGAGACATTTTATGTGGCTACAAATGTATACATACTAAAACAATTGAAGTCAGGGATGGCGGGCTTATGTGGTGAAAGTACCATGTCTAAAAAAACCACTAAAAGCATTGCTTAACGGGGTAGCACAGACAAGTTACTTATGGCAGTCGACGGCATGACGCAGCCATAAACTGGTATCCAAACTATATATACAGACCCCACTATTTTCTGATGATAAAGCAGTAAAATAACACAGGGCTGCGTTTGATCCAAACACCAATGCCATCACAGGGCTTTGTTTTGAACGCGTAGTCACGACAGGAAATTTGGGAATTTGTCTTGGCACCTTATTTATAGAAATCACTGGTCAGCCATCAACTACACCAAAGAATAAGCGGCGTGAATGTTGCCATAAAACTACCATTCCTTTCCCTTTTTGTATGAGAGCGAGAGTGTATGAGTGTGTGTGTGAGTGAGTGAGTGAGTGAGTGAGTGAGTGAGTGAATGAGTGAGTGAGTGTGAGAGAGAGAGTGTGTGTGTGTATGAATGAGAGAGCGAGAGAGGGGGAGAGAGGAGAGGGGAGAGAGAGAGGGGGGAGAGTGTATGCCTACGAGGGGAAAGAAAGGAACACAGAGACCCAGACTTTTTTGTTTGATTGTTTGTTGTTTTACGTCCTAGCAACATCTACGGTCATATCAGGACGGGTGAGAACGAGACCGAGACCGCCAGAAGTGTAAGGGGTAAATCTAAATAACAAAAAGATATGCAAATATGTCAAACATCTCCCTGCTCCTTTTTTGTTTTAAAATTGTTTTCAAGTTCCCACTCTGAAATACCAAAAGTTGTGTCGATGCTGAAATTTGTTATGTCTTCCTGTTTGACGACCTCAACAAATAAATGAAAATTGTTTCAACAATTGTCATGACATGGTCTAAAATAGGACAGTGCTCTAAATATCTACGAACTTCACAAACTGTTTTAACAACATTCAGGACTTCAGTGAAATTTAAATCATGTAAAATACACCGACATTTGCTACCAAACTAAATAAATACCACACTGAAGCCACTGCTTAACTCCAGGTTTGTCCCATATACGCTCTGACCTGTCATATTTAAGCCACCGAACCGTATGATAATAGTCACGTGGTGTACTGAAAACAGCTCCACAACAACACTGACCGTGGGACCTTTTTGTGCGAGGCAACATTTCACATAAATATCAAGACAACATGAAACATAATGACATGGGACAATTAATTCTTAACTAGGATGCACTTAAAAGTAGCATCTCTAAATTATACATAGTAGTTAGTTGGATATTAAATGTAAAAAATGCACACTAAATAACACGTTTAAAATGTCATATTCCTGGACAAACAATAGGCTTTTCAAAGTTTCGATTACCAAATATATTTTTCCTAATTATTTTAATAATACAAAAATAATAAGCGACAGATTTCTTTTGTAAATATATAGTAAATTACTAATTCTAAATTACAACAAGAAATCAAAGCAACCACAAAAGAGAGGACATCAGTAAGTTGTGGAATTACTCTGGATAATTATATTTAATTACCAGGTCTTGGGTACGAAATAAGATACACAAATACTGTTATGTACCTATCTCATGTATGTATGTATGTATGTATGTATGTATGTATGTATGTATGTATGTATGTATGTATGTATGTATGTATGTATGTATGTATGTATGTATGTATGTATGTATGTATGTATGTATGTATGTATGTATGTATGTATGTATGTATGTATGTATGTATGTATGTATGTATGTATGTATGTATGTATGTATAATATGACATAAACTGTATTCTAGATCTTCCTGTTGCATCTCCCACAACCTAAATTTCATTGGGTGTAAATTGCGGCTATAAATCTGTAGGTCATCCAGAGATAGGAAGTGCGCATGTCCATATAACTGGGGAATACTTCCATTCGTGTATCCTGATCCGTGGTGGATTTGTATTCATTGTTATTTATGAACTCTCCCCAAGACTATATATAAATAGTACAGTTATACGAATCTTACCTGGGTATAGATGGTGGATAACTGTTGTTTTCCCCAAGACTATATATAAACATATATATATCAATATAAAATAGGGAAAACAGTGTAGGATTTTTTATGAAAGGAAGACACCCTTGGACAATCCAAACATAAAGTAATGTAAATGTATCACATGGGACTCATGCATTGAATCTGAATGAACAAGTAATATCCAGCATATTTGGGAGACATTTCTCTACCACGTTATCTCCACCCCCCCCCCATACACACATACACCCCCGAAGCCAAACATTTTCTAATGTCGTCCTGGCTGATAATAAAAGGAATAGGTCACTTTAAATTGGGAGAACGCCCTGAGTCTGTTAGACTGTTTGTTGGGTTTATGTTGATTTTAGTCTGGTGTTTTTTTTTGTGGTTTAAAAAAATGTATATTTTTGGGGTTTAAAACAAAACAATTAAACACAAAGTACCACCTGTCATTAGGACGGGTACCCACTTGTGACAATGCCCATTCATTGTGTTTTCTTGGTCCTACTCGACTGGGAGACCAGCACACTGAAATCATGACCTGATATCCCACTCAGTCACATTATCCTAATACTGAACAAACCAATCCATGCCAATATCCCAATAGTAATGCTCAGCGCCAGGCTAGGTAGTGATAAGCATCAATTTTGGTATGTCATTGGTTTGACTCGGCCGGGGTTCGACCCCACAACAACCCAAACAGGGAGCTAGCTAGCGTTCTTAATGATCCGGCCTTCCCGTCCAGGTGACACCAATTACAGGTGGGCACTGACTTCAACGTATCAGCTCAGCCATTCTGTTCAGTCGCGTCTCGTCTAGACCATAGGTACTTCTAGTAGTGAGTCCGATACACAGTACCCACACAAGACAAACAATGCTTCCCTTAAGCATAACAGTTTAAAAAAATTATTAATATAATAATAGTGGCAATAAGTAAATTAAATTGACTTGAACTGGTACTAGGAAGGGGGCTGGGGGAGGCATGGACAGGAGGGGAAGTACCTCCAATAAAGTGACTATTCTTTAATTATATACACATAATAAGTTATATATAGCCCATATTTAAATATAAAAATGTGCCCAGGATCCATATATATATATATATGTAGTGGTCTGCACTGACCTCTCAGGCAAGTAACCACATAGACAGGTAGGCGTGGGGAGTGTGTTGATATCAGGGAGCCTAGGTGGTGTAATGGTTAGCACACTGGCCCGGAATGCAAAGAGATGTGGGTTCGAGTCCCCGCTCTAGGCGCAGTATTTCCCATTTTCATCACCCCCACGACACTGGTTGCCGTGATCAGGGATCCTGTACAAGCTTTGCGCTGTATGGTTGTTGAACCTACCCTGTGTATGTATGTGTTAGTGCATTGCCTGTATGTATGTAATTGTAAGCATTACAAGACTTACAATTCCAGGGGACGAGTGTAGTGGTCTGCACTGACCTCTCAGGCAAGTAACCACATAGACAGGTAGGCGTGGGGAGTGTGTTGATATCAGGGAGCCTAGGTGGTGTAATGGTTAGCACACTGGCCCGGAATGCAAAGAGATGTGGGTTCGAGTCCCGCTCTAGGCGCGGTATTTCCCATTTTCATCACCCCCACGACATATATATATAAATAAAAATAGTTAATATTTATAATAAGTACATATTATATACCAAATACAATTTCTGTTTTAAATACAAATTTTACCCCGGCACCCCAATTAAAAAAAAAAAAAAAAAAAATCTATTGTACACCAAGTATACAGCACATGAAAAGGAAATTCCAAGATGAATCCATACACACGATCTGGAATACACACACACACACACACAAGCACGAATATAAGCGTGTATTATTAATTTTGGCAATATTGGGGGGGGGGGGGGGGGGGGGGGAGAGAGGTTGGGAGGGGAGGGGAGGGGAGGGTGTGTGTGAGTGTGTGAATATGTGAATATGTGAGTGTAACCATTTGCTACTACACTACGCGGGGGTCCCCAGCTGTGACTGGACCACCTGTGGTCACTATGGCTACCAGGTATCTTACATGTATGTTAACGGTCTGAAGCCAAGGACCATCCGAACACCGAACAGGGAAGTGTGTCGCCATTGTTGTGGTTAGCATGACGCACGGCCATTACCAATGAGCAGCATTTAGCACGGGGAAGTTCCGGTCACTACAGGAGATAGGGTCTAGTTCTCAACATGGCAACCAGGTAGCAATATCACACTTTCATACATATATATATGACACAGCGATAGGGTCTAGTTCCCAACATGGCAACCAGGTAGCAATATCACACTTTCATACATATATATGACACAGTGATAGGGTCTAGTTCCCAACGTGGCAACCAGGTAGCAATATCACACTTTCATACATATATATGACACAGCGATAGGGTCTAGTTCCCAACGTGGCAACCAGGTAGCAATATCACACTTTCATACATATATATGACACAGCGATAGGGTCTACTTCTCAACATGGCAACCAGGTAGCAACATCACACTTTCATACATATATATGACACAGCGATAGGGTCTAGTTCCCAACCAGTAGCAATCCACCAATATGACAAGCAGGTCAGCAATATCACACTTTCACACTTTCATACATATATATGACACAGCGATAGGGTCTAGTTCTCAACACGTCTACCAGGTAGCAATATCACACTTTCATACATATATATGACACAGCGATAGGGTCTACTTCTCAACATGGCAACCAGGTAGCAATATCACACTTTCATACATATATATGACACAGCGATAGGGTCTAGTTCCCTACATGGCAACCAGGTAGCAACATCACACTTTCATACATATATATGACACAGCGATAGGATCTACTTTTCAACATGGCAACCAGGTAGCAATATCACACTTTCATACATATATATGACACAGCGATAGGGTCTAGTTCCCAACATGGCAACCAGGTAGCAATATCACACTTTCATACATATATATGACACAGCGATAGGGTCTAGTTCCCAACATGGCAACCAGGTAGCAATATCACACTTTCATACATATATATGACACAGCGATAGGGTCTAGTTCGCAACATGGCAAACAGGTAGCAATATCACACTTTCATACATATATATATGACACAGAGATAGGGTCTAGTTCTCAACACGCCAACCAGGAAGCAATATCATACATATATGATACAGGAGAAAGTTATGTGGGGTTGTCCCTATTTGGAAACTATATTTTGGCTACTGATTGCACTTCCAGAAATTGTCAGTGTCAAAATGAATAAATTATTTTAAAGTAAAATTAAAATTGTCGGCACTGTGAGAGCTAGTGAGGTTGATATTTTCGGTTATGTATACAGCAATTTTGATAATGCTGAAATTGTCTATTTCTTCCCATGTTCCGCGATTTTGACGACTTGGCAACAAAACAACATAGCTGTATGGAAGACCACAACACCAAAAAAAAAAGTGTTCCAAGGAATAAATTAATTACCAAATAAAAAATATTATTTTAAAAAGATGCGCAAGGCAATTAGAGCACAGCAATTCCTATTTGGTGCAAATGCTAGTCACATGGTTGAACATGGGACGGGGGAGCAGGGGGCAGTCGATACAAACTTAGATGAGTGGACTCCCAGGTACAAAAAGAAATTAGACACGTGGGTAAGTAATGGCATTCCAAATCCCGCTCCGTCTCTCAAAAAGGACTGAAGCTAAAACCCCAGATCGCAGATTCAGCATACACACAGGAAGTTTAGGTTGCTGCCACTCCCAGTCCTATCCATCACTATAGGCCTTACACTTTAAATCAAACTCACTTTGCACTGATAACCACATGTCTTTTGATGACTAAACTTGGCAGGATTATTCCCAAGCATTTGTTTCTAATGTACGATTGCCGTTAAATTCTCCTAGAAAATATTTTACATTAGATAACATATCAATTTGTGTATCATGCTGTATGTGTATTCACCACTTCCCCCCCCCCCCCCCCTTCCAGCATTTAAACTGAATCTGTGACCCGGTGTGGCGGTTTCAGCGTGTTCCCGTGCTCAGCCGTCTCCCGTTGCTTCTGCGCATGCGCGGATTTCGCATCAACTCGGATCACCCGAGACACTTATTGACGCATGCGCACATCCTACAAACTCGGGTCGAATAATCGAATACGCTTCTCCGTGCTCGGGTGGACAATTTTTTTTTTTTTTTAATAACCGATAAAAAATACAGCAAAATAGGATTTAAAGTATTTTATGATGGCCTAGTTTACCTATATTTCCATTTAATTAATCTAAGTTATTCTTTTTTTTTGCACACGGCACGTGTATTTGTCGACTCCACTCGCCGTGTTCTATTTGAAATTCTGACGACTGGGATGACCCGAGTCGCCCGGGTAGTGTTAATCGATTACGGCCATGTTTATTAGATTCTGACGCATGCGCAGAAGCGAGGTACACGTCTGAGCACGGGAACACGCTGAAACCGCCACACCGGTGTGCTGAGTCTCAGCTACAGTCCTTCCTGAGGGACCAGCGGAACTCGCAATACACGTACTGTAAGTGGCATAATGTGCGTGTGCGTGGTGTTGTCGAAGAGTGGAAGATGGCTGGTTGATGGAGTTTTACATCAAGGCAACATCTTAGGTCATATCAGGATGGGTACTGACTTGTGACAGTGTGCACTTATGGCGACTTTATAATGCTGCGCCACTGGGAAATCAGGCCACTGGCACCATGACCAGATCTCCCACTCAGTCACATTATCCTGACACTGAGCTAACCAGTCCTTGCACTATGCTATTAATGCCGAACGACTGGGTAGGAAGCGACAAGTATCAATTTTATAAGTCATTGGTTTGACTCGACCGGGAACCGATCTCCCGCACGCGAGTCCAGTGCTCTACCGATTCGGCCACCGCACCATAGAAATGGCTACTAATTGCCATTCTACAAGTTAGTCACGACGGAAGGTGCTTCCACCCCCCCCCCCCAGGTTTTATCCATGTAATAGTAGCTGGCGAATCTAAATCGCGTTATTTGACGTCACCTACGACTCATACACTTCCTGGTTATCTAAATAACCTACGTAATGTCTAGCCTTCAGAAAACTTGCAGATGAAATGATATGACAGAAAATGAAAAGATAACACAAGGCGGTCCTCAAAGTGTTGCACAATTAAATATATAGTATCTGAACCTGTAGTTTGCTATCCAATTATATAAGAAACTTCACTGTGGGAGCTTCTGGGACCTCTCGCTCTCTCTTTTATCTCCTTTTTGTTTTGTTTTTGGTACATTTGGGAGGTTGGTACATTAATTGATTAAGCAGGGGAAATTTATATTGCAGACAACTGGTCTTCCTCATTCCACTGCTCCATGTCCTATCCTTTTAATGCCAAATGCCACGTTAGGTGGCAACAAGTATCAATTTTTAAGCCATTGGTTTGACTCAGCCGATGTTCAACTCGAGGTTTTGAATTCCACAACCTACCAAAACGGGAGGTGGGCACTCAACTCATTCAAGTGTTTGTTGTTTTACGTCCTAGCAACATCTAAGGTCATATCATGACATGTACCGACTTGTGACAGTGCGCACTCATGGTGACATTATAGTGCTGCCCCACTGGGATATCAGACCACCAGCACCATGACCTGATCTCCCACTCAATCACATTATTCTGACGATAAGCCAACCAGTCCTTGCCATATCCTAATAATGCTGAGCACCAGGCTAGGAAGCAACAAGTATCAATTTTTAAGTCATTGGTTTGACTCAACCAGGGTTCAAACCCATGAACCCACGGGTTCGGATCCCCTGATCTCCCAAAACAGGAGACGGATGCTCAACTCTTTCAGCCATCCTGTCTGGTCAACTCATTCGATCATTTTAATATTTAAGGGAAGTTTGCATGAGTGTGTGAATGTTCTTTTTCTACATGTAATGTATTAAACATGCGAAGCTACAATAACCCAAATAAAAGCTAAACTTGTTGATCCAACATTAATACTATTTACGTTCAGGTCAAATCATAGTGCTTAGTTAAATAGCAATATGTTGGTTGGTTGTTGGAGTTGGCAACATCTAATTCTAAGATCATATCAGGACGGGAACCAACTTGTGACAGGTGACTTTATAGTGCTGTCCCACTGGGAAACCAGGCAGCAAGCACCATGACCTGATATCCCACTCAGTCACATTATCCTGACATTAAGCCAACCAGCCCTTGTTCTACCCCAAAAATACTGTGCACCTGGCTAGGAAGTGACAAGTATAAATTTTGTAAGTCATTAGTTTGACTTGACCGGGAATTGAACTCCCGACCTTCAGCCCTATATATATATCAAGTTGCTAGAACCTGCATTTCGGGGGCATTCTCGATGTATTGGGTTAGGGTGGCTTAAACGGCATGGTGAGCTAGTATCTGCACTAAGGTAGGTCAGGTCTGGCTTGCTTCACTTCCGGTCCTACTTCTAACAGACTCATTGATTGGCCTGATGTTGTCTGGAATTATAATTCTACTGCTACAGTTCTACATATTTAAATGCTAACTATCGAACCATTTTGGGGTGGCCGAATGAGTAGAGCGTCCGTCTCCTGTTTTGGGAGATCGGGTGATCCAAATCTATGAGTTTGTGGGTTCGAATCCTGGTCGAGTCAAACCAATGACCTAAAAATGGATACTTGTCGCTTCCTAGTCTGGCGCTCAGCATTATTAGGATAGGGCAAGGACTGGTTGGCTCAGTGTCAGGATAATGTGACTGAGTGAGATATCAGGTCACGGTGCTGGTGGCCTGGTGTCCCAGTACTATAAAGTCGCCATGAGTGCACACAGTCCAAAGTTGGTACCCATCTTGATATGACCATAGATGTTGCTAGGATGTAAAACAACACAAACAAACAAAATCTAAACATTTCATCAAATTCATATTTTGGAAGACTACCACGATTTGCACATGTTGTGTCTCTAATATCTATGTTTTTAAAACCAGTTAGGAGTTGTAGTCATACCGGTATGTTTTGTAGTCATGTGTGACCACGCCTAATGGCCATAGATGAACCAAAAGATTGCAGTGTGGGGAAGAGGAGGGAGGGGCTGAAATTCATGCCCACATGTAGGATAAATAGCTATTGTGATGTATGTTGCCAAATCTGAATTCTCATGCACGAAGTATATAAAGGTGCACATTGTCATGTAGAATTTGTGTTAGCACCCTCGACCCCCCTACCTAGTCTCGACTGTATACTCTACTTCCCCACCTAGCCTCGATTGCAAAGAGTTAGCGTATTCTATTCCCCCCAACCTAGCCTCGATGGTAAAATGTTACTGCGTTCTACTCCCCCCCCCCCGGCCATCTAGCCTCAATGGCAATGTTAATGTGCTTTATCCCCACAAACCTAGCCTCAATGACAAAGTGTTAACGCATCCTACCCCCGATGGCAAAGTGTTAATGTACTCTACTCCCACCCACCTAGCCTCGATGGCAAAGTGTTAACGCACTCTACCCCCAATGGCAAAGTGTTAATGTACTCTACCCCCACCTACCTAGCCTCGATGGCAAAGTGTTAACGCACTCTACCCCCAATGGCAAAGTGTTAATGTACTCTACCCCCACCCACCTAGCCTCGATGGCAAAGTGTTAACGCACTCTAACCCCGATGGCAAAGTTTTAACGTACTCTACCCTCACCCACCCAGCCTCGATGGCAAAGTGTTAACATACTCTACACCCACTAACCTAGTCTCGATGGCAAAATGTTAACGTACTCTTCTCCCACTAACCTAGCCTCGATTGCAAAGTGCTAATGTATTCTATCCCCCGCTCCACCAACCTAGCCTCGGTGGCAAAGTGTTAACGCACTCTAGCCCCACCCACCCTCTCCCAAAAGGAGCATTTGCCCGAGCACAACAGGAGTTGGCACGCGCCCATTCTCCATGTGTATCGGCCTTTCTAGGTTGAGTCCGGGTGAACTGATGTCACACGAACCCAGCTTCCGGTTGTGAGGCGCCGTAGTCAGGCTTGTTTGTGTAAACTATTGAATTGTGCAGTGCAGATCTAATCTAATCACACTTTGCAGATGCTGTTTTAATACTTTGCAGACAGTGTTGATGGTGGTGGTGGGTATTGATGATGATGACGATGATGATGGGGAGGAGGAGGAGGAGGAAGAGGAAGAGGAAGAGGAAGAGGAAGAGGAAGAGGAGGAGGAGGAGGAGGAGGAGGAGGAGGACGAGGAGGGAGGAGGAGGATATAACCAAAATAACTATCACGCTACATAGCCAACAAGTACTCATCTCGGCTTCGATCAGTCGATACGCATTCCAGAATCTCATTAGAATGTTTACTAAATTAATTTAACTTTCAAACATTAGCAATCTTTATCATAAAGTTTATCAACAGAAGCTGAAACGTCACTAAATTTAAACTAATGACTGGCCATAATGCAATACAACAAGAAAAGAAGAAAGGGGCGTGCTTTTGGACAGTCAGTCCGATATCACTTTTATCTGATGTCAGGGGTGATAATAGATAGCATCACAGAGCTAGATGTGTTATTAACATTTAAATATTGAATAATATGAGTTATAGATAACAGTATATATATAACATAATGTGGTGGAGATATATATTGCTAGATGAACAAAATATTACAGATCGCCAAGCACTAACATATAAGTCAACATTTGTGTAACACAATATAGGACGTAGAACAGATAATGAACCAACATTACAACAAGGATATTATCTTTTCGGCTCAGGTATTTGGGACAGGATCTTCTACACACCCAGCCATGACACTCTGACAAGTAAAACAATGATTAAAAAAATGATGCTTAAATCAAAAATATCTGGTGACTACGAGTCGTGACATTACAGAAGTTGTGTGGAAGTCACAAGATGACTTAAATATAGAAATTTGACATGTTACTGAACAGAGCAGGTTTGTGTATGGTGAATAAATTGATACATGTGTTATTACTGAGGAGACCTTCGCACACATGCCACCATATTGTGACAGGCGCCGGGTCAGGCTCCAGGATTCTACCAGGACTTTCGATGCACGGTGGAATGTGGTACTGACCAGACGGGATGGCCGAATGAGTTAGAGCGTCCGTCTCCCGTGCTGGTAGATCGTGGGTTCGAGTCCCGGTCGAGTCAAACCAATGACTTTAAAATTGATACTTGTCGCTTCCTAGCCAGGCGCTCGGCATTATTAGGATAGGGCAAGGACTGGTGTGCTCAGTGTCAGGATAATGTGACTGAGTGGGATACCAGGTCATGGTGCCGGCGGCCTGGTTTCCCAGTGGGACAGCACTATAAAGTCACCATGAGTGCGCACTGTCACAAGTCGGTACCCGTCCTGATATGACCTTAGATGTTGCTAGGATGTAAAACAACAACAAACAAACAAACAACAAACGGATGTGGTACTTAACCACACTGACCAAGAAATGCTTATTCAAGAACATTCATAGCCATTGTAATAGCTTGCTGTTTGTTTGTTTAGGTTTTATATCCTGGCAACATATCAGGATGGGTACCGATGTGTGACAGTGCACAATCATGGTGACTTTATAGTGCTGCCATACTGATTTATTTTATTTGAAAGAAATCGATGGCAACGAGTCAACCCAAAGACATTTTAAATTTAAAGTTGATAGTAGTCACTATCTTGCCGTCATTACTACTAATACTAGGATAGGATAACGACACGTTCTAGGTCAGGATAATTAGACTGAGTGGGATATCAAGTCATCAGACCAACAGGACACAGTATTGCATACTGTGTCCTGTTGGTTTCCACTTCAAATATCTGCAAAGTTAGCTACTTATAATAAAAGTATATGAGCCCGTCTCAAAAGATGATAACTCTTTTCTTTTTTTTGTCCATTGTAATGATTGACACAAAACAGCACAGAAACGGTTACACTGAAAATGCAAAGACATTTGCTTCAAATCAATATGTATTCTATTGCGATTATGGAACACCACGTAAATAACAAATCAGTTTATCCTGAGCAAATACTGGTAGTATGTTGATCGTTACAATGGACAAAGTTTTGTCCAATATTGATTAGCACCTTTTGAGACAGTCTCATATATTCAAACTAAAAGTAAGGTACTCGGTAGATTATAACTATTAACCTAAGTAATATATTTATTTTTAACCAAAAATACACGGCTGAAACTCAAATCCATTAGACTGGAACTTTAAAAGGGGATGCACATTTCAGCATCCCCTTCAACGCTCTAATTTTCCCATATCACAACAAATTTTGATTTAATGTCAAGTTCGTCCAATAGAATACAAATTCTAACCCAGCTTCTTTTTGGGGAGAGAGAATGAATCTGATAGCAATGTTGTTCTATTTTTACTTGTGAACAACCATACCGGATGGCCAAATGAGTTGAGCATCCGTCTCCTGTTTTGGTAGGTCGCAGAATTCAAACCATGATTGAGTCAAACCAATTACATAAAAAAAATTAAAAAATGGTTACTTGCCACTACCTAGCCTGGCGGTCGGCATCACTAGGAAGTAGGATAGGGCAAGAAGCAGTGGAATGAGGAAGACCAATTATCCGCAATTGAAATTTCCCCTGCTAAATCAACTAAAGCGCGTACACAAAGAATATTAAAAAACACCCCGTATAGCCAATTCCGGGGGGCCGTGTGAGGGAGGGAAGAGTCTTACTTAGTGCGATACAGATCAGGTTATCAGGTGCGACGTTTAAACTGCACAGCAGCAAGAGAACTGTGTAGGTAGGTAATAAACAAGAACCAGGTTGTTTTTTTTACTGTTAGACCACAGAACTGTTCTAGGTGTATACATTCAGACTACCGAGCAGACACACCATTTTGACCAGCTCCCAAAAGCACCACCCCGACACAACACACACGGTCCGGGTACCACGATGCTGTAACACTATCTGGGTTACAGCACGGGTGGGTCAGGGTCAGTGTCAGTAGGTGCACACAACAGCCAGCAAGCATTTTAAACCAATTTATAAACACCAAACACCTGAGATAGCAGCATCCAGATTGACCTTTCAATGTACGTAGGGAGGTGGTGGTGGTGAGTGACTGGGTGCATGGTGGTAGGTCTTTTTGCTAGGACATTAGTAGACTTTTATCAGAAATTATTGCAGCTGTGTACCGGTACCACTCGTGACTAGTTTCGAACAATGATGGTTAGAGTGTTAGTGTGGGGATGGGGGGATGGGGGGGGGGAGAATGGAGGGGGGGGGGGAGTAATTTGTACCGCGGCCCATGTGGAAAGCTGCCCACATCCGACAAGCAAACCACCACTGAGCCCCCACCCCCACCCCCCACCCCCCACCTAACACACCGGACGTTCCCGCATTGCAGAATCAGTACAAGTTAACCACAGGCCCAGATAGGCGCTAGGTAGCAGATATTATTTTTAAAAGAAACTAGCTGGGATTTTTCCCCCCCTGGTTAAAACAAACAAAACGTCAAGTCCCTAAGTCGCATACAAATAGTTATTTCGTTAACTCCCGACATTGTACACACAAAAAATAACATTCTAGCTTATTACGTAAACTATGTGAATTCAATACCGAATTGATATTCAAGTTCCGATTAGAAAACAGTAAAAAAATATTAGAAAAAATTGTGTATGGAGAGAAGATGGATGGGAATTTTTTTTGTGTCCAAATATTAATAAACAGTTGTGTAATAACACTTCCTCCTTAATGGCGCTTAAAGTACGCTATGGACAAAAGAAGTTAGTAGGATTTGTCTTTTTAATCAAAGTATGTGCTGTGTTATTTGTTATTAAAATGTAAACAGAAATTTTGCCCCAAGGTGGCCATAATGTGTACACTTTGAACAACTAGCGCAGCATAACATGTACTCAATGCCTTGATTGCGGATTGATTTGGAAATATATCGAAATGTTCCTAAATAGGAACCAAAGTACCACTCTTCTAGCTACATCAAGATGTCAGTGATTACAGGGGAAGGGGAGGGCAGCTAAACCTTTTGGGGAGTTGGTGAGTGAGTGAGTGAGTGAGTGAGTGAGTGAGTGAGTGAGTGAGTGAGTGAGTGAGTGAGTGAGTGAGTGAGTGAGCGAGCGAGCGTGTGTTAGTTATATGGACACACCTGGTCACCAAAATAGTGTTGGGTCTGAAGTGCATGGTCCAAGAATCGTCATGGCTACTGCTACTTTACGTATACTGCCTCCAAGCTCCATGTTTTTTTCAGGAGCCATGTTCATACAACAGGATGCATGACCCTAAACCCCAATACATAACAACTGTTAAATTTAACAAAATGTAGTGGTCTGCACTGATCTCTCAGGCAAGTAACCACATAGACAGGTGGGTGTGGGTAGTGTGGTGATGTCAGGGAGCCTAGGTGGTGTAATGGTTAGCACACTGGCCCGGAATGCAAAGAGATGTGGGTTTGAGTCCCGCTCTAGGCGCAATATTTCCCGTTTTCATCACCCCCATGACACTGGTTGCCGTGACCATGATCATGTACAAGCTTATGCGCTGTATGGTTGTTGAACCTACCTTATGTATGTATGTGTTAGTGCATTGCCTGTATGTATGTAATTGTAAGCATTCAAAAACTTACAATTCCAGGGGATGAGTGTAGTGGTCTGCAATGACCTCTCAGGCAAGTAACCACATAGACAGGTAGGTGTGGGTAGTGTGGTGATGTCAGGGAGCCTAGATGGTGTCATGCTTAGCACACTGGCCCAGAATGCAAAGAGATGTGGGTTCGAGCCCCGCTCTAGGCGCAATATTTCCGTTTTCATCACCCTCATGACATAAATTAATAAATGTCAAAGAATTTTACATCTGATATCTCAAATTATTTGTTGTTCCATCCAACAGGGGTAACTAGATTGCACTCATTCATCTATTCCCTCTCCACCCAGTGATCATTAGTTAGCACCCAAATGAACAACTCTAGTAATAGTAACGGACTACACAAAAAGAACGAATAAGAATTGCACCCACATACACGAATAAGAAATTATATCTGCAGGTCAGTCACTCTTCGGGAGTCACTTAGAGTTAGAGAAAATTGTGCCGTGTGTGTGGGGGTGGGGGTGGGGGGGAAGGGAGAGGAGGAGGGTCAATTTTACATATTTTTCAGGGTCATTTCTATTGGTTTTCCAGTCAATAAATGACAAGAGATTTTGATTTAGTCTGTCTTGAATTAACATTACAATGCACTTATGGTATAATATAAATTGTAATGTACTTACAGTATAATATACTTTGCAATGTCTTTAGTCTTTGTATTTTCTTAATTTAAGAAATATTAAATGAAATCTCTTCAATATTAATTTTATTATACTATAAATATATTACACCACAATAAATTGCAATGTAATTTGTATTTTCCTAATCTCATAAAAATGAGATAAAAATCTTCTTTATGTTGTCCTACAAATACATTACAGATACAATGTATATTATATGATAGCCCGTTGCAATGACTTTTCTTAATTTAATTGTTTTTAAGAATGGATAAAATCTTGTTTATACTGTATGGTAGTCTATACATTATAAATACAGTGTATATTATACAATAACACGTTGCAATGTATTTGTATTTGCTTAATTTAAGAAAGATGCGATAACAAATCTCGTTCAAATACCCATGTGGTTTGGCCCAAGTCTCAGTGACACACACGTTTAAAATATATATAAATATATAATATATACATATAATATATATTAATATTTACTCGATGCATCACTGAAAGTTGAAACTCAGTTGTGTGGCACTATGTTTCAAAACACATGGTTTTCATTTGTACTTGAGACAAATAAGTGTTCACACTTCCTGTCCACCATTCGCTATTTCGCTATTTTGACCCAAGCCATCCTACCCCCAAACCAAGTGTCCCGGAGAGCGGTGAAACTGTGAGCAGAGGGCGGCCTTACCTCGAGGACGGGCCCGGCGCCCAGGATGGTCTGCTCGACGCCTGTGCCGTGCACGGCCCGCTGGCTGAGCGCCGACAGGTGGTGCAACAGTAGGTTCGTACTCTCCGTCTTGCCCGACCCAGACTCGCCCGAAATCACGATACACTGGTTGCGCTTCTCCTGAAGCATCGTGTGGTACGACGCGTCGGCGATGGCGAAGATATGCGGCGGGAGTTCGCCCAACCGGCGATTCTGATACATCTTGACGTACTTGGGATTATAGATCGGGTAGAACTTGAACGGGTTGACGCTGATGAGGATCGAACCCACATAGGTGTAGATGTTACCATTGTGGAAGCGCGATGCCAGATTCTGCAGCAGCGTCGTCTCATTCAGATCGGGCAGGTTGCACAGGTCCGGGTACTCCTTGTTCTTTGGCTGCTGCAAGAAGGCGCTCAGGAAGCTCTCGATCGGGTTCGGCTCTGCGAACTCGACCCAGGAGCCTACTTTCCGGTCGGGCTCCTTGCGCCTCAGGTAGAAGTGGTATTCAGTGCGATGCGCTTCGGTCGCAACCAAGTTGCTGACTCCACGTGGCCATAGCAGCTGGATGCGGACCGGGTTCTCGAGTGGCTCGAGCCGGCGTTCCTTACACAGCTGACCGCACGAAGAGAAGGTCTCGGCCAGCTCATACAGGTCCGGGTTTCCCAGGTGTAGCTTCTGCACTGCGACGAGTGCAATCTCGTCGGCATGCGTGTTCTTGAGCGCTTCGACTGAGATGAACTCGGCACTCAGAGCCAGGTTGCCCATGTAGACCCGCACCATGTAGGTCTCCATGCTGCAGCTGCGTCGCAGGTGCGCAGAGTTGTTGGCACTCAGGTAGGACGTGCTTACCAGCCTGGACGCCATCACAAACGCTTAAATTGGAGTGCTTTTCTTTTCTTTTAAGGCAGCGCCGGGGCGCACTGGAAACAAGCGCAGCTCACAATAGTTGGCATCTTCGGTTTGGTTTTTTTAAATAAATAATTTTATTGTATTTATTTTTTAAATAATTTGCTGGCGGTAGCCGCTTGAATTTCTAATAGAAATTCAAAAACACTTTAGACCTCATTTCTTCTTTTGTATTATCATCTTTTTTTAAACAAAATATATTGTTGGTCCTTTCCATTCCTTGTTTTGGCATCAACAAGTGTTGAGTAAACAAAACTCTACTAATTATCCGGTTTCTGGATATAAATTTCAAATTTAAATAGATAAAGCTACAGCGTCAAATTATAATGGAAATAGATCCGACGAGTGTTCAAGGAAGCGAGTTGAATGTCAGGCGCCCACCATGTCGCACACAGCAGCGCTTACATAGCTGTAATTAACAGGGCGCCAGCGAGCTAGGCGTTCTAGGGGCCACTGAGCCCACCCCGCTCCTCAGGGGCTCCGCACCTGAAACAAGCACCAAGAGACATGATTAGAGAATATTCAAGTATTGTCACCTG
The DNA here is from genome assembly GCA_030323885.1 of Branchipolynoe longqiensis. Taxonomy (NCBI): domain Eukaryota; kingdom Metazoa; phylum Annelida; class Polychaeta; order Phyllodocida; family Polynoidae; genus Branchipolynoe; species Branchipolynoe longqiensis. The sequence goes on from CM059188.1 coordinate 41,216,513, forward strand.
ACAGGTAAATCAATGTAGATTGAGCATGAGTAACTCACAAGATGCGGCTTAGACACAGAACACACAGAGATAGATCTACAAACAGCTACCGTGGGTCCCTAGCTTGCTTAAGTTGCATGATCCGATAATTTTAAGTTTCTGCCATAATTTATTTTTGGCTAGTTCCCCCCCCCCCACCGCCGGGATTATTTTTTTTAAACCAAAAACGTCCACATTAGGTTGATCGCTATAAATTATTAAAAATATATTGCTACTTTACTTTGCAGGAGCTCTGATTTAATAATGCCTAACATTGGAGATATTTTAATTTAAAATTGAAGCAAAATTAATTTTAGCTATATATATCCCCAAAATGGTGGATATAGGATCTGTTTACCCGTTTTCAAGATTAGTAATGTAGCACAGAAGTAGGAAACTGCAACACGTGTTTAACGTGGGCACCCGTATCTAAGTTAGGTGTGTAATACTAATAGCAAATCTGGGTAGGTGTTTTTGCTTTCTTAGTGTTTTGCTTTCATCGAATAATGCAACCTTAATTCTTACACCAACTAACAGGTGCAGGTAGTTCCATAGTTAGCTCCCCACCGGAAACCTGTTGCCACTTTCGACACAGGCACATATCAGGCAAGTCACAACCACTTACGTGTGTGTGTGTGTGTGTGTGTGTGTGTGTGTGTGTGTGTGTGTGTGTGTGTGTGTGTGTGTGTGTGTGTGTGTGTGTGTGTGTGTGTGTGTGTGTGTGTGCGTGCGTGCGTGCGTGCGTGCGTGCGTGCGTGCGTGCGTGCGTGCGTGTGTGTGTGTGTGTGTGTGTGTGTGTGTGTGTGTGTGTGTGTGTGTGTGTGTGTGCGTGTAATTGCTTTAAAAACAAAGGGAGAAAAATAGTTATGTGGGGGGAAAAGAAGGTTTTTGACATCAATATCTCAGGTAAACAGCAAACTGCAGTCTCAAATCAAAGCATTCAAAAACGAGCATGTTTACATGAGCATCTTCTTTGATTGTATGTCAATTAAATGACTTTCTACTAGCTATTTAGATTATATAAAGTAGTAAATCCTAAAAGAGGAAATGAGGACGAAATAGAAATGGGCGGATACGTTTACAATTATATGCATCCACAATCAAAAAATTTAAACTATAAAATGATGATTTCAGTACTAAACACTATTTGCCCAGATGTGTGGTTTGTAAGAAGATATCTGATAGAATCACAATAGTTTTGCTTTGACTTTTAGTAGAATTTGAAATATTGGACAAATTTAGATTAACTAAATTAAACCATGGTTAAATACAAAATGTAATATTGAACTGACGCAAGCCATACTTGATTGCTCAGTATACAGGTAACATATTTTGGGGTGTTAATAAAACAATTGTGATTTGTTTTGGTTACCATTCAATAAACATTGATATCCGATAACCAGAATACTACACATCCATTGGTTGAGTACGAAATTTGTCATAAGCAATTAACCCCCCCCCCCCCCCAAGCTTCATCAACAGCTTTGCACTGTCCTCACGCAAGTGTTATGGTAGTTTTTAATTATTCTTTTTTTAAATAAAACAATAATTTAAAACGCGATTGTATTTTATATGAGGTCGCCAACGCGATATTTCAGAGCAGTATATATTTCATTGATAGAGCAATATTATCTTCAGGGATATCTGCATGGAATGAATTGTTGGGTCACAAATATTAATATATTAGCATGGTTTTCAATTTGCATAAGCTTAAAAGAGCTGGATGTAGATTAGCATGGTCTATTCTAAATGATTTCAACTACTGGGGGTACGCAGCAGATTTTTGCATCACTTCCCTAGTTATATAACCAAACATAACTCAGGCTATTCACATAAGTGTCGTGGTTGTTTGTGTTCAACAGAGAATTAGCACCAGCAATGTAGAACTTTGTAGATATGCACAGAAATGAAACCGAGATCTGTCTCACTAGACAGAGAAGAATCTACGGGGATTGATGAATTGAGGGTTGAGAGTTGAGAGTTCAAAGTTGAGGACTGCGATTTAAGAGTTAAGATTATTGGGTTTGAGAGTTGCTGATTTGCGATTGGGGAGTTGGGAGAGTTATGGGTTGAGATTTGGGAGGTTTGGGCGCCAATGGTAGTTTGTTGTTTTATTCTTGTTTTTTTTCTTTCTTTCTTGAAGATTAATACTGCCTATCATGGATAAGTCTGAATAGACTTGTTTTCACCATTAGACAGTTTGTCGATAGAAAGCCCGAGCCTACACTTTTACCGACCCAAGGGATTTTTAACCTCCCACACCACATAGACATGGTGTGAGACCAACCGGCCTTTGATGATGCTGTATGTTATACACAGCAGTGGAAATCCAAATTAGCAGAGGTGGGTATACTTCTCAGAAATATGGGTGTACAAATGGAATCCAATAAAAAACTTCACAATTGTTTGTGCCTGCCTAAATGGTAATACCTAGTATGCATGTACGTTTGGCAATGCTTGGACTGTACAGAATTAAAGTCTATATCATATATGTAACACCTTAAGAAACATGGATAGTTCCTGGCATGAACACAAAGTTTAGTGGCGCTGAACACCCCAATAGCATAAATAATGCGGTTGGTTGTGATATATAACTAAAAAGTTAATATATGTTTAGTGTAGAAATTATCCTAAAATCGAATTATTCAATCTTACAAGCACATATATATATGTCTGACATTTCTAATTGCCATATGTTATATATATATTATCACACCCTGAACATAAAACCGAATGTTACCCAAAATTCCTAGCATAATGGTAGTTTAATGAATATTACACTGCACAAGCTATTTATTTTCACAATTTTCGCTGTCTAACAATGACCATGCATTTCATCCTACTCTCTTAATGCTAGACATGTATTTGTGTACACACAAATAATAGACTATTCCAAATTATGATCTCGAATAAAAAATAATCACAGTATTTTCAGTGCAGTTGTCAAACAGTATTCTACAATTTCACAGTAAACTAGACAATCGGATTAACATGCGTACCCTGTACTTAATCAAGTTAATGGTGCTGTGGATGCCACCTGGAAACCAGCTCAGCAAATCACCGATTAATATCCGATAGTTAGTCAGCAATGTACGATATAATCGATTACATAAGCTATGGTACTGTAAGGGGATTAATGTGGAAAGGAAAATCGTGGCCAAAACTAGTTGTGTATTTCAGGAGTGATTTATGTACAATACAAACAAATTAATCAGCTGGCTAGTATCAGTAGAATTGCAAAATTTACAATGGGCGTCTGAAAAGTTATAAATCCATGCCCATGGATTCCGGTTATTGAGGGGGACTATACTAATTCATAAATATGTTGTTTATTTACCTTTTTACGCCACCATACATGATATGTCTGCTGTACAAGCTTTAGCTTATTTGATCCTAGTATTAATTAATCTGTGTTATAAAGACCGAACACCGATTTTCGGCGATTGTCCCATCATAATGACAATCATTGAATCAATGAATCATGCTTAGCCTTATGAAGTTATGTCAGTAGCCTGTCTAAGACTAAGTGTCTTAATAATGTTAGTTGGTGAACACTCAGAACAGCTTATAGTTATACGAATGGACATATTCTGGCTCTTAAAACAAGTATAGCAGGACAGATATGATGATACTGTTGGTGAATTAAGATGGATAACGAGAGTGAATCAGATGGAGTCTTGAAGGCGAGGGTTAACAACAGCAACAGAATTGAACAGTCCCTTCAGGCTTTCTCTTGTCACTTGTGTCTCGGCTTGTAAATTGCGTGTCATATTAATTATATTTACAGTGTACGGGAAACACTAGCGTGAACAGCGGTTGTGTAAGCTCAAGTAACTGGTGTTAATAGGCTCCTTCTATCTTGTCATAATAATAGCCGTCGTGGCTTGACTTATTTGGTGACAAACACGGTAAATGATCTAGCAAAGGAGGAAATGTAGATTGTCAGTGTTACAACCCTGACACTGCGCCAGACTGTCAAAGCCAAAAGCAGAGTCGGCGGCACCATCCCGTGTCTACAAACAACGGCCACACGTCCATTTTACACAACGTCGCCTCACCTACCTGACATTGCCACATCACATGGTGAATTGGGTATCATCTGTAAACGGTATGGTCCATAATTTCTTTAGGTAGTGCCAATAAATCCCAAATAACACATAGAACCTGGATTCAATTTTCCTTTTATGTATGTCAAGGAAGCTAGTAGTCGGGGCATGCGCAAAGAGCACCATGACAGATGTCCAACTCGAAACGATTGACGCCCACCTGGTGTAGAACGGAGGAACTTGCTCCCGCTTCTCCGAGTAGCCTTTTCCTTCCCAACCTTTTATTTACAACCAAATTGTCACTACACCGATAACCATGGATCGCAAACGATCTATGAAATTAAATGACCGATATTTCTATCTTCTTATTTGTATAGAAGATATATATATATATATATTGTGTCATTAAATTGATGCACACATATGAGGTTTAGCAACAGAAATGTTTATTCCATATAATGATATTCTACTAGTACTACTCCTAGTTCAAAGTAATGACGTGTTCACTTGTATTGTACAGACTAGAGAGCAATGAATAGCCAAATAATAGAATCGCTGAATATTGTATTAAGGACTCTAAAATATTGAATCATTCTTTATATTTACTTTAATGTGTGAGGTATCTACCACATAAATACTTATTTCGCGGATATAAGAATATTCTCTACAAATATTTGTACCAAATTGTAATTTGCTTTGCGTTCAGAACATTTGTATAATAACTTGCTTGCAATAATGAATATTATTTCCAATGGTGCCGAGTATTGTCGTATTATTTCTGTCTAAATATTAAGCATAAGGGGCTTTTTTAATCGACATTTATATCCATATAAGGAAATTCATCTAATAGAATATTCTAACCAGTTATACTTTGTGTTTGCACACACCCCTGACTACGATTCTGCGTATTGTTGTAATAAATAAACTCCGATTATCTCCACGTGTGTTTGTTGTCTTCTTTGTGGGAATCACATGATTATGGTCATCTGACGTGATTGATTTGCTTAAATTCTCAAATAAAGTATAATTATCGGTGTGATGTGCGAGTACATTATTTTATTTGGCAAAACATATCCTGTTGTACATAAAATAAGTATTCCTATCGGATCACTTTAAAATAAAAACTCTATGTAAAATAATATTGCAATCGATACACATTCAAACGACTTTGCGCCATTCCTCGATCCCCTTGTACTCCTTGCTTGTATGAGTAATGTTACATTTTGGAGAGGAAGCAAAGGCTTGCAAGCGCTTGCTTGAGTGCTGCCATCTAGTTTTAGGGAGCTAATACAAGAGAACAGGGATTATCAAACACAATACTGCCGCCTGCGGGCGAGTTATGATTATGAAGTTAATTAGGTTTGTTGTGTGTAACCGGTTCAAGTGAACTTGAAGTCAGGCTATTACAGTAGTTCTACAGTTGCTGTTAGACTGCTGGGAATTCCCAGAAATTAAATATACATATATCCCCCATCTTAATCACACACAATATCTCGGCGCAATTGAACAGTTGGGCGCGCCGTTTGGGACAAAGGGGGGTGGTGGTGGCACTAACAGTCGCATAGTGTGGCAGGCTGCAGGTATCAGCAGCACATATATAGTAATAATATAATAGCAGAATTCCCTTCTGCGCCTTTATACTTGCATAATACTTACACATCACATGTACATATACATATATAGGCTTTCTATAGATTTTCCACTGGTAGGGACACAGGCAGTAGGAAGCGATTAGTGAGGTCGGCACATGGTGGTGTCGCCACCAATCGAGTTGAAAAGACATAGCGAGCAAGGCAATACAGATCGGACGGTGACAGAACTTTCGGTATTTATACTCGTATAATTCTTATATATACACATACATAGTTATTAGCAAATTTACATGTGGAAAGAAGCTCTTAAACCTTCATGGACATTTAAGGATTTAAAATGGGGAAAGGAGTAATCATTCATGCCTAGTGCTAATAAAATGGCAGACAAGATCAACTGCGATCATATGGCTGTGAATTTAAAACAGACTAAACACACCTAGGTATACATATTTTACTGTGTAAGGACTGCTTGACCGCGTGGATGAGTCATCATTTAACACTTTAAAAAAAGAACAGACCTCTTTCCACGAATTAAAAAATGCTGTAAAAATACATGTACATGTGATAGCGGTTCTTATAGAAGTCGAATCCGGAATAAACCTATATTTTCAGAACTAGCAAATAATTAATGAAGTAATCGTCGACCGACTAATAGTTCTATATAGTGAAAGCATTAAAAAGAAATCTTTTCATTTTGATCTGGTATCAAGCCAGTCCTTAGTGACTGTCTCCGTGAGCTGAGAATCAAACTTAACGACCAGACAAGCGCCCTGTCGCTTTATGCTCAGAATATTCTGTGTGATGAGGAAGATGAAGTCTTTCAGTGAAACCACCTTCGTGAACTGGTCCATGTTGAGGCTACGCCCTGGTTCAGCCATCAACCTAGTCACGGCCACCACGGCAGAGTCATGTTTCTGCAGCATCAACAGCTTCTCCCGCTCTTTGCCCTTTAGGCGGGAAGCCGATTCTGCAAACGCCACACCTTCCTGGAGATCACGGCGGAACTGAAGCAGGTGCTGCACCCTACCACCGACTAGTTCAGTGATCTGCAGCGCCACCTGGTTTTCTATGTGACAGTTGTTTCCTGGGGTGTCAGTTGGTGTCGGTTTGTTGCTAATGACGTAAGGGCACGTCGTCTTTAGGAATCTGATCGCTTCTTCCTGCGTCAAGTCACCAATGTAGAGCGGGTTGTCGGCGCGAGACCAGCTGCTTTGGTTAGCCTGCAGGATTGCCTCCGTTTCCTCATCATTCGACACGAAGACAATCTGAAAGGAGTACGCTTGTTATTAGAGCCTAATGCATACTTGTTATTACTATTCTATTTGTTACTACTATTCATTGTATTATTTGCATGGGCCTATATAAATATGCCTAGATATAGGCTGTATGTGTGTACATCCATCCATTCATACATACATAGGCCCTCACACATACATAGGCCTAGGTCTATATAGAATATATTATATATATTATAATATTATATATATTATATATATATCAATCATATATATTATATATATATTATATTTACACACATAATAGGCCTATGTAGGCCTATATATATTCTATATCCTATACATATTAGTCACTCATATGCCCCACTACTTTTGGTTAAATCATATACATTAAAGTTGCATAGTCCGATGGTTTTGAGTTTCTGTAATTTTTCTGAGATTAACATATTAATTTGATTGTTATAGTCTACCTTACTTTAGTTTTAAGTAACTTTGATTTTAAATGGCTAACTTTCGAGATATTTGAAGCATAAACATGTCAAATTAGTTTTGGCAAGCATGCCAAAACTCTGACACCATAGGCTTCTGCAGTAAGAGGTTCTATTAATTTGACGCAGTATTCCCTTCTATGTCACAACAAATGCTTAATAACTGCATCAGTAGCTAAATTAGATATGTTGAATTAAATTTAGGTAATTGTTTTGGCTTTGAAAAGTTGATGCTTCATCGGACTATGCAGCTTTAATCAACTTTAAACGCTGAATGGAGAAAATCCAGTTGCCCCAATCTTGGTATGGTGGCATTCTTTCCCAGTTCATCAACTCTATGCCAACCAGAACCTCCACAGCTCGTTTACAAATCAGTCTCTACTCGGATTTACACATGGTCATCGTTCACACCGGCTAGGAGTTGAATATTTTATCTATGGAGAAGCTGTCTTCCCACACTCCCCTCACCCCACCTTCCTATTTGGCCCTCAATGAGGACTGAGATGCGTAATTTTCATTACTGCCAGTGCCATATTGTTTACAGTGCATTTCCTTATAGTAGTTCCCATATTACTGTGATAGGCCATGTTGAACACACATAGCTGGTTCCTCATGGTCTGTAGATTGACGCAACATGAAGAGAAGACTAGTCGAGAAACCATGCTCAAGGTTTATTTCCTTGCTCCACCCACCATGGAATCACAGAACCAATTGACCCGCTCCCTGATCAGCCAGGTCACAGGTAACCCCTCATGGTTGGGGATGGCTCGCAGTAGGGGGGCAGTCCGCCCAGGGACCCTGCCTCTGACTAGCTTGCTGCCACTAGTACTAGCCATACATGGAGAACAGCTGCCAGCGCAGTGTCTGACGCCATCGCGTGGTTAGCCTCATGTATGGACTACTACACTACTATTAGTATTACAGTATAACCCCGTTAAACCAAGTTCGGTTAAACCAAACGATCGGTTAATCCAAACCTTTTTCGGCGGCCCGGCAAAATACTACCATTTATCATATAAAAAAATTGGTTAAACCAAAGTCGGTTAATCCAAATTATCGGTTAATCCAAACAAAATTGTCGGACCCCAGGCCACTCCGATATGGTTAAACCAAACTTTCATGAGGTTATAAGGTCATCTGAGACCCCACCAACATTTTTATATGATAAATGGTAGTATTTTGAAGGCACCCTAGATATATGTTTGGATTAACCAATCGTTTGGTTTAACCGAGCTTGGTTTAATGGGGTTATACTGTATGTACATAAAAAAATCAAAGTGTCCATACACATTGTATATTACATGCATTGTGCAATACACGATTCCTCAAAGTCAAAGTCGAAGCCAAAGCTCGGTTAAACCAATGATCGGTTAATCCAAACAAATTTCTAGGGTCCCTTCATATATATAGTCAGCCTCACGAAAACGGGCCAATCGGTGGTCAAGTGAAGATGTCGGCATCGCAATTCTTAAAAGTGTAGTGCATTTCTTTGTTTCATATTAAATTATCCTAGAAACAAATAAAGTTGTTGTATTTTCTCGACCTATACATTCAGTATAAATTTAAGGACTTTCCAACATCTCTGTCAATGCTAAACTATAATTATACCGATCGACGCCGACATCCAATGATCGACACCGACAACTTTAACAGATGTCGGCGTCGCAATTCTTAAAGTCTCATGCATTTCTTTGTTTCATATTAAATTATCCTAGAAACAAATGAGGTTGTTGTATTTTCTCGACCTATACATTCAGTATAAATTTAAGGACTTTCCAACATCTCTCTCAATGCTAAACTATAATTATACCGATCGACGCCGACATCCATGCTCGACGCTGACAACTTCCACCAATTGGCCTCTTTTCGTGATCCTGACCCATATATATATATATTTGTTTACATAGGACTGGTATCAGCGTTACCTTTGCGATGTTCGTGTCCGCCCAGAGCTTGGCCTTCTCCTGTATCTTCTGCAGGGCTCCAGGAAGATGCACTGCCAGGTGGTTTGTGTCATCGATGACAATCACTGCAGGTCGGCCTGGCGTCAAGGCAATTAAACACATTACCATCTAATGACCTGAGAATCGGCTCAAAATTGTGTCCTATTTGAAAATACTGAATAGACAAGGATCCAAAATTTCAGAAGAAAAGATAACGTAATGGCCAAGTCTTTTGTTTTAAATGAGTTCATAGATATGTTGAGAATGTCAATGGCAAAACCGGACGCAGTGGCCGAATCGTGTGTAAGGTCGGGAGTTCAATTCCCGGTCGAGTCAAACCAATGGCTTACAACATTTATACTAGTTGCTTCTGAACCAGGCAATCGGCATTATTAGGATAGGGGAAGGACTGGTTGGCTCAGTGACTGAGTGCTATATCATTATCAGGTCATGGTGCTGACAGCCTGGTCTCCAAGTGGGGCAGTACTATACAGTCACCATGAGTGAGCACTGTCACAAGTCTGTTCTTGTCCTGATATGACCTTAGCTGTTGCCAGGACGTAAAGCTCCAACAACCAATGTCAATGGAAAAGGTCTTAAACTCAGTTTAACTTAAACTTTAAAAAGACACTATCAACATTCATGCTACGACTGCTACTACTAGTACTACACTAGTATTACTACTACTCATAATACTACTACAGGTAATACTACAACTAGTACTACTACTAATCACTTTGGATGAACGAAAATAGTTAAATAGCATTTGAGTAGGCCTTCTAAATCAACAACTGTCTCCCACCCGTAGGACCTACCATACTTCTTCATGTAGTGAAAGGAAGCCTCTTCTATGGCATCTAGAACCCTCCGCAGCTTGTGTTCCTCATTCTTGCCGGGCATAGAGTGTATGCCCAATATGTAGCTGACAAAGAACCGAAAGCTGATGTGCTCATCGAAACTGAAGTTGACAGACGCGGCCAGCGTGTCCGGAAAGCTCTTCCCCTGAGAAGCAAGGACGTAGATCGGGGCGCCTTGTTCCTTCTTCCCTGATGTGGCGATAAGGTCCTAAAGGGGGTAGAGAAGACATAGGGTTGGGTGGTCGCTTAGTGATAGTCTCCCTAAAATAAAACTAAATCAGATTCCTCCCCGTGGAAATTCCCCAAACCACTCACTCACTATGCCCAAACCTGTTAATATTTCATTTGAAGAAAAAAGAAGGGAACAATAATTTAGCAGAAATCACAACAGTCACATAACTCTGTTTCTCAGCATTTGTGTCATTTATAATTTCTTCATGCACATTACCGTGATATATGAATACATATCGAATTTAAAAAACCACCAACATTACCATATATATGTCATGTATAACGCATTATGTGAGTATAAAGGCACGGAAGGGTATTATTTCCTTATTGATATTATTATTATTATTATTATTATTATTATTATTATTATTACACTATACACTGTACTGCCTCTTGCATGACTGGTGGCGCCACCTCCGGCGCTTCCCGGTACCTGTATACCTGGAAAACATCACTCGCGTCGGAGGATATATACACACACACACACACATATATATATAATACTCTTTCCCGGTGAAAACTTGACATAAACAATTTGAAGGCTGACTAAGAGTAATGGCCCTGTCACATTACGATGCATTGCGCAAGCGCGTGGCCAACGGCTAAACATCAAGATGCATCGAACCTTTCGGCGCGGGGAGCAAAGTTGGACGTTTACACACCGTATACACAACGTAGCAGAGCATATGGCCAACGTATGGCTAACGTGCCTCCTGCCGAAAAATGCTTGCAGAACGCCTGTGAATGTTATATACGTAATTCGATTGCCAGAAGTACACCTTATACGTTACATACGTCAAAACACGGTGGAGAAATGCAAAATGTACATTGTACATACGCTAGACATATGTTGTCAATACATTGTCAGTATGCGGAGTGTACATTTCCGCTGGCTCTCCGTCAGACTGATGTAGGTCAATGTAGTGCTATGTAGTGAACAACGTTTGTCTAATGTATGTCTAATGTACATCGACGTATGTCTAACATATACATAGCGTACACCCGACGTAAAAGCCACAAGTTTTATGTATGCACAAAACTTTCGCGACCCCTTGATGAGCGATGCCCTATAACGACGAACGTCGACGTATACCAAATGTACGCATAATGAAGGAAAACATTCGAGTAACGGATATCGACGTACACCAACGTATTGGTGCAAAATCACCTACGTTGGTGCAAGCTTGCGTGAAGCATTGTAGTGTGACAGGGCTATAAGACATAGAAATCTACTACATCAGGTCTAATATGCATAATTTCTGTTTAAAAGCCATCAGATGTAATATGACTGGATCAGCAATTCTTTATATAGGTTCCCTCTGCAATCAGAACTGAATATTTAGAATTCTGTCGAAAAATGTGTTTTCGCATAATTATCAAAATTCCGTGCGGAACGGTGGAATCAGCGCCTAAAAAATTCGAATGATTCGTCGGAAATTGGAATGGTTTGTCGGTCTGACGAGTCTTACGTGTGATGAATATTCATTGGTGAAAGGCTTGCTGAAAGAGAAAAAAACCACCAAAACTTTCACAAGTTTTATATTATTGTATAACATGTTTGAAATTTGACGTCAGTGACAGGTGTGTGCTGCTGATTCGAACCCTATCCCGACCCCCACCCCCAAAACCCAGCAACAACCAAACTCGTGCGTCAACCAACAAGAAAACTTGGACCAAAGCAATGCATTGTGTTTCTCAGGCGTCTTCTGTCTTTAATAAAGGAAATTAGAGGTAAGGATGCTTCTTCGGTGCAAGTTTATCGATCTTCACTCTGTCAATGAAGACCGATAAACATAAAAGAAGTGGCACTCATATAGGCTCCCAGCGTGTACGAAATATCTCAGTAATTGTATCTGCTAGCAGATGATATTACACCGTAGTATGCCTACTGGGTCCGACGAAGGTTGTCATTGTTTGCGCTGTCTTTACTAGACTAAAGCAACCTAAACTCATGCATCCCCTCCAAATTGTATTCTCATAATTTAGAATTTAGCTACAGAAAGTAGAGTCGGTGGTGTAGCAGGAAATCGCAAACCCTGTAAATCACAAACCCCCACTTGTAATTTCCTAGGAAATCGCAAACCCCCATACCATATATGGGCATGGGGGGGGGTTGCAATTTCCTAGGAAATCACATATCCCCCCTGGACATCGCAACCCTTCCCCCCATGTTTGGCAGTCTTAAAGCAAGCACATGTGCTTTGTGCAGGTTTGTTTTGCTTTTAAAATTCCCACAATGCACCGTGAACCTGGAATTATGAACTGGCCTATTATAAAGATTGTATTTATGTAAGCATGGTTAAGCTACATTCATTTTTATATGAGGAGGATCCCTCAGAAGATGGATTAATTGATTATTTTTAATTTTATGCCTGTCACAACAAGGGCCATATTCACTGCGATCACTCACAAGAAGGATAGGGGAACAGGCCAATTTGTGTCAAAGATACTAGACTATATCATTAAGAAAAGCCAGTACAACTATCTGTATCATTACCGTTTTCAGCGCATGTGGGGTCCGAATTACGAACGGGACTATCGCAAAGATGGTTTCATTATGATTAATCAATCTTGATCCTCCTTGAATCCATTTGATCCACCCAGATCTGGTAGAAGTTCAAAATCAAACATATAGCTGCCATGCTTGGGGTGATAAATGCTACAAACATGGGGGGGTTTGCGATTTCCAGGGGGGGTTTGTGATTTCCTAGTAAATCGCAAACCACGGGGTGTGCAATTTCCAGGGGTTTGCGATTTCCTGCCACACCGGAACTGTTTACAGAACCAACCTACTTGCGAGGCAAATGTTGAGTTCAAGGAAATCTGAAGCGCCAGTCACATTTACTCAAAGACAATAACCACCAAGTCATTCTCACTATAAGTATGCTCGTGTTATTATCTTTGCCTACAACTCTTTTGTGTAGAAAAGTTCAACCAAGTTATTTTGTTGATGAAGTATGATAATATGCAATCTCTCTTTGTGCACAAATATTCATTTCACTTGCACACACGAAAGGTAACTGGTTACTGGTGGGCATATATACATTCATCCTTGAATGATCACACACACATTATTATTTATTGACAGTCTCCACAATCACACAATATTCAGCTTTGTCATATGGCACCATAATCCACGCTTTCGTCGATTCGTCAACCAATGTGGTGGGACTGGAGAGGGACGCGCCACACACATACACACACACGCGCGTGTGTGCGCACACACATATATACAACTAGTTATTACTGTGGTATATACATATTTATATCATGGTAATAATTAGGGAATTGTTATTGGCTCTTCCCACACACACCCTCCGGTACCCTACGGAGAAGTGAGCATGCCGCCCTCACCCTCCCCCCATCACACCAGTCACTCTACCTCACTTCCAATTTTCCATATATTAACACATATAGATATATATGCATATACATACATATATTTGTGTATACATCCGTATATATGCTCATATTCACGGGTGTCCTGCACAAGTCGTATTCGGAGACTGAACTTGAAAACAAATGTATCACAGTAAGCTGTAGTTGATAGCAGAACACAAACAGTCGACACCCCTCACACCCGAACAACGCCTATCCACCGGTGTATCGAGACCATACCTTATCCAAGAGAAAGGAAAGAGTGACAACATCACAAAAAGACCTTTTCCCCAAGGAGCATGCGCAGTGACCTGCGACCTACACCATCAACACATCACTTTCCATTGCCACCAGAGGGCGAGTTGGTGCTGGAAATCCTCTATTCCACAAAGGATGCAGTACAGTGAGCTGTTATTCACATCACTAGTTCTTTCACCGACGATCAGAAAGTGAATTGATGGTGGAAATCATCTATTATTTCCAACTGAATATACAGTCCTCAAACTGAAATCAGAGGAGGGTTTCCTTAGTTAAGCGCCATCGGGAGAAAGCATGGAAATTAGCACAAATCTAACGGACATTTTTGCAAATATGACATCGGCTAACGGGACCACTACTCTGAAGCCAGATTTCACTACCAGGGTGCTTGTGGCTACACTACTCGCAACCATTGGAATTGTCAATCTTGTCGGCAATTCCCTTGTTGTGTCGGCTATATTAAGGCGGCCAGAGCTGTGGGTAAGTAGCGTTAAACAATGAGTGCAGTTATGAAATGTGCTAGTTTCAGCTCAGCTCAGCTCTTGTTTGAAACATAGAATACCAACTAAAAAAAAAGAATATAAAAAAAGAAGATATTCTAGGATACAATTGGCATTCTCTGTGGCGGAGTGGTTAGAGTGTCTGACTTTTTTCTAGGTCAGACTCCTAATCTGAGGGTCGGCGGTTCGATTCCCCGTGCCCCCAGCTCTGCCAATTTGGATTTCCACCGCTGTGTATAACTTACAGCGTCATCAAAGGCTGGTTGCTCTCATACCATGTCTATGTGGTGTGGGAGGTTAAAAATCCCTTGGGTTGTAGAAGTGTAGGCTCGGGCTTTCTATCGACCAGCAGTGGAATGAGGAAGACCAGTCGTCTATGACTGAAATTTCCCCTGCTTAAACAACTAATGGACCAAAAAAAATAAAATCTTTTATCCAGCATTGCATTTACATCAGTATACTCAGCACATCTTGCATTTCGATTTAGACACATCTGGGCACTCAGACTAGTGTTAGAGCCATAGCCAGAGTTAGTTTTACTTATTTTATTCATGGTTTTATTTATATCCTATGGGTAATGCCATATGTAGAACTAGAAAATGAGTAGGGTTAATCAGATATTGGTTATATATTTCTTTGAAACAAGATTTTGTTGACACAATTAACATTTTAATATTTAGAACAAGAATTACTTCTGTCTAGTCAATGGTGATGTAAACATCAGCCTGTAAAGTGACTGAAATTGTAGGTTTATTAGCTCAGAATGCTTAATTATGGAGAGTTGTGTCTTAAACATATTCATTATATTATTATGTTGCATCCATCCATCAATCCATGTTTGTGCCAAATTGTTATGTATTTTTTAAATTAATTTGGAATAAAATCGAAGTTTTGCTGTATGTGCATCGGCAAACTCAATGGCTGTATGCCCTTGCTTTGCTGCCAACGCCGTTTTCAATGCATGCGCAGTCAGGACGGTGATCTCGTCTATCGGCATACCATTACAAGTGATTTATCATACAACAGGTTCCCTCCAACGTGTATGTGCTGAATCTGTCATTGGCTGACATGATCGTGGGGTTTAGTTCTGTCACGAAGGCAGTTGAGACCCTTAACCCAGGACCCTTTGAGAGTGAAATACTATGTGTCGTCAGGATTGCTTTTGCCTTGCAATCACTGGTAACGTCAGCATTTCTCCTTACTGGTAGGTACACACAAGGTCATCAAACAATTACTTACGGAAACCTCCTTCAGTTTATAATGAGCGAAATGAAAGAATTAAATCAAATGCAATCGCACATCTAAGATTGGTAGAATAGTTGAATAAACTATGTGAGTGCTGTTGTGATTTATATTCATATAACATATTACACAGAATAATGGGGTCTATTCAGAGATAGCATACACACATATAGATCTATCTAGAGATATTTTATTCAAAATTTTCATAATAATACACAAACATAAATAATATTTATATATACATACAGGTTATATGTGCTCGATAATATATTATTACTATATGGAAATGGTTACAATATATTACCGAATTGTCATGGAAAATATGTGAAGTATAACGAATTATAGGAGTATAAATTCTAGGGGAACAACATCCTATTTCTGATTCCTCCTTACCGCACATTGGTTGAGTGCCCCCCTCTCTCCCCACAGGTCGGTGATTGTATATATGTCTATATGTCTATATGTATATATATATATATATATATATATATATATATATATATATATATATATATATATGAGTGTGTGTCTTAGACGACCTCTTTAATTGCGTGTAAATCGCAAGTAACTAATTGTTTCCCATTCAATGTAGAATCAGTTGCAATCCCCCCCCCCCCCCCCCCCCCCCCAAATAACTGGTTTGACACCGATTAGTAAAGGGCCATTCTCTTCAACAGGCATTGCCGCTGACCGACTAATCGCTGTGTCAGACCCATTCTCCTATGACGAAAGAGTAACAAAGCTGAAAATTGCAATTGTGAGTATTTGCATCTGGATCTACTCGTTCATCATAAGCGTTCTGCCGGTTCTATTGGGATACCACAAGTGGACACCAGACATCTTCTGCTTCATGCCTTTGGTTATGAACAAAATCCAGCTCTACTTCATGACTGTCAGCATAACAATCGGCACCATTGCGATTATCGTCTGCTATGCAATGCTGTTCAAGATTGCTGCAAGACACCTGAGGGCAATAGCTGCAATGGAGGCCGGGATGAAAGGGAAGAGTGCATCAAAGTTACAGAGGCAAATGAAGGCTGCTAAGACACTTCTGATTGTCATAGGTTGCTTCTGTGTTTGCTGGCTTCCATGGGCATATACTCAGGTGTATGTGATAGCGACAGACACCACAGACCCTACCTCAGCGGCGATTAAAGTTCTTAATTTGCTAGTATCGTTGCTAGCATTGAACAGCACTATCAATCCCATGATTTACGCCAGAGAGATACCGGCTTTCCGTCATGAATTCATTCGTATCGCAACGTGTGGCCAATACAGGGGGAATAGAGTCAACATCAATTAGAGATGAGGTTGATATAATTAGAACTGTTAAATCATATGACTAAAAAAAACAATAGCCATGGGATCATATTTTTAAACAAGTATAACAAAAGTAGAATATAACAAGACACAGGTGAATTAAAATTGATACGAGAAACCACTTGCACAAGAGGCTCTCGTTAAAATCTTGATTGTTATGAACATTGAAGTGAGCTTTTGTCAAAAATAATTTGCAATGGGACTGTTCTAACATGCAATCTAAATTGTCGAGCAATGTGGATGTCCTACAGAAACGTAAAACTATTATATATATATATTCACCCACACATACATATGTTTGTGTGCATGTACGTAGAGTAGGTACTTTTATGTGTGTAGGCCTATGTATGCACATAGAGTATGTATGTGTAGGTACGTAATGTATGTACATAATCATAGGTTTTTGTTGTTGTGATGGGTGTATTTATGCTGCCTATAAAGGTTAAGTCTAATGACTTGTTTTCGCCGCTAGACAGTAATAGTCTTGTGACTCCCCTTCTTTTTATCACTTTCAGTTGTTGTGTAGCTAACTACTGCATGCATTCTTTCTCTGTTTGTAAGCATTCTCCCACATCCCCCAAACCTCTGTGAGTTTGTGAGTTTTACAATCGGATAATTGTTTGGTTACCAACAGTTAGGAAATGTTAAAGGCTAATTTAGTAATTTCACAACATAAGCCGTGTTCACACGGACAATGTAAATCGATTTGTAGAAATCGACTTGCCTAATTCGGGTTACATTTCGTGTGTGAACGTGCGGCTGAGGCGGTTTAGGGCTGATTCGATTCCTGTGATCTGGATACTGTAAACCACTTGTGGAGGTCGATTACGTGAGTCGATTTCTGTGAATCGATTTATTTTGCCCGTGTGAACGCACTGAGGCGGATTAAGGACGTCACACGCATGCACAGTCGATACCTTAGTTTGTTGACTTTCCGGTCGATCAAAAGCGCATATTATATAATTTGGTCTATGAACCTGCTAGAGGTGCACAGATATTTTGTTCATGATTTATTTTAGGGTTTTCACTGCCCAGCAGAAGTTTTTACGGTTCCAAAACAATATGATTCAGTACATACATATCTAGGTCGAACCCACTCTCTCATGGTGACGTCACCTAACCGAAAACTGGCGCTGGTCAGACTGGACTTGCTCATGCACAGATATCGATTTCCGAGCGGCTAATTTGACTCCTGGTATCCGCCTTGGCTGAATCGCTTTACATTTTGCCCGTGTGACCACGGCTATATAGTCATCGTCCACCTTATGTGTTCTGCCAGTTCTGTTGGGATACCTCTGGTGGACACCCGGCACATGCTTATGCGTCTAGGCCCCTAACGGTTAAGCCATGGGTTATGCCTAGATCTAAATGACGTGTTGCATTAGTTATTTGAATATTTCCTCGAATAGGGTGTCGTATACTGGGGTATAAACACGCAATGACTCACAATATGAATTAAAGCAGTAAGCCTATGTTCAATACCTGGCTATGGGTGCATTCCTTGATGGTGATATATCTGCTAAATAGGTAGGGATTAGGTATGTCACGTGCGTCATATTGGCAACATTGCTCAGATAGGCCAAAGACCCTATAACACTAATACCCCCATCACACCAAAGTAGTTCTCAGTACGTTCTTAAAAATGTTGCTGAACGGGCTCAAACTGTGGTCGAACGGAATGGAAGTAGTAGCAACTTTTTACAGTCTGTGTACGAACGGAATGGATGGGCTAGAACGGAATGGTGCTTGAAAACTTTGTGCATGGCCAAAATTGTCTTGCAGACACGTTCTACCCCGACCACAGCCCGTTTTAGAAGGGGTCGGACGGTTTGAGAACTAGTTTGGTGTGATGGGGGTGTCAAGGCCCAGTCACATACACGTTCGTGGATATAGTTGAACCTAGTGGAGGCTAACGTAGTTGAACGTAGTTGAACGTACCGGTATCCATACTTCTCCGGTACGTTCAACTACGTTCAACTACATTAGCCTCCACTAGGTTCAACTACATCCACTCATGTGTATGTGACTAGGCCTAAAGGCCCTGCACATTATGACGCATCTTGCAAGCACGTCACCAATGCATAAAATCACTTTTTTACATCGAGATGCATTGAAATTTTCGGCGCGATGGGAAAAGTTGGACGTCAGCGCAACATAGTGGACATAAGCGTAGCGTCGGTCCGACATAGTGGTAACATAATGTTGACACATGAGAAAAAAAAGAAAAAAGGTTTGGCACAATGTGTGGCTAACGTGCCTCTTGCGCAGGCAGCGTTTACCTCGCTCCCGATGCGCTCCCAACTTTCCGCTAGCGACAGTTAAACGTGTTGCACACTGTATGAGAGCACCTCCAGCATGCCAGGGAAGAAGACCTCATCAGCACCCAGCCAGTTCGGCCAGAGACACAGCAAAGGGAAAGGAAGGAAGAGGATGACTGGGGACACATCAGCATCTCCACCACAATCTCCAGCATCTCCTCCTGTGGGATCTCCTCAGTGGACATCACCATCTAGCCAGCTCTAGGAGACGATGGAGACGCAGTCCACCTCTCCGTCGCCTTCTCGGTCCTGCCCCTCATCCATCATCTCCACCTCATCAAACACACAGCAAGGGCCAAACAAGAGGAGGGTGAGGAAGTGCGATTGCACTCTGACCGCAGCAGACGAGGAGCTGATGCTGGAGTTCCTGCAGGACAACCCCATCATCTGGAATGTCAGGATGAGTGACTACCAGCGGACGGACAGAAAAGGGAAGCTTTGGGAGGACCGGTGCGAAAGGATGGGCAAAACTGCGGGGCATCTCCAGTGAGGCATCTTAGTGTTATAGGGTCTTTGGATAGGCCTAGACTACCACAAATCAAAAAGAAAATCTCAAGCTGCTTTTATCTTCAATAAAGTGTTCCAACAATACTGAACTTATGGACTATAAACAAGCGATGTTAGTTTAACATACCTGCACACACTCAAGGATCAGGCGCGTTTTGCCGGTTCCGACCTCTCCGTGAATGAAATAGTATTCGTTGGTGAATTTAGGTTCCAATATCTTGGTTACATGCGATTCCTCCAGAGGGCGCCTGAAGTACGGTGTTTGGTTCTGGTTGTCAGACATAGGCGGCAGCACGCATCCACGCGCAAAGGCATCTCCTATCTGAAGTGGAAAGCCGTAGAGAAAAGCTTTATCATTATGTGAAATGTAACATTTTGTGACGTTTTGTTGTTGTCGTAGTAAGGAAATAAAAGTTTAATATAATATAAGGTGTGATAATACGTAGGCTATGTAGACAAGGGAGTTAGTTCACATTTCTCTCACTGGCGCCACTTGCAAGTGGTCAGTTACCACTTTTTACCTTCAGCGTCAGATATATTATAAGATTTGTGACATGTGTTGTTTCATAATAATATACATGTTTGGTATTATTCTGTCCTGATATGTCCTTAGATGTTGCTAGGACGTAAAACAATAAACAAACAAACAAACATTATTCAACTAAACTGAATGATAGTTTTAAACGTTTAGTTCGAAAACGTTTTCGGGGGGTTCATTTGGGGGCGGGGGAGGGGTAGAATTCGATTAACAATTAACATTTACGAAATTATTAATTGCTTTCCAATGCGGAAATACGAAGGATGACTATGTATTCACTGATTCTAAAAGACAGTCTGATGTCTAAAAGACAAGACATGGCTTATTCTCAAACAACCTAGCTCTTTTCATAAACTTGCACTTTCCGATGGTTTTGAGTTTCTGACATTTTCTGAGATAAATACATCAGGTTTATCATTATAATGTACCTTACTTTAGCTTGAAGTAACTTTTATTTTAAATGGCTAACTTTTGAGATATTTGAAGTGCAAACATGCAACATTAAGTTTGGCAAGCTTCCCAAAACTCGGACCCCATAGGCTTCTTCTACCATAACAAGTTCTAATTTCTATTCAATACACGATTTCCCGTGACTAGTACGACACCTGGTGATAGGCAACGACACTGATATTGTGTGTCAACACTGACGATCGAGCTTTTCAATCAATCAATCAATCAATTAATCAATCAATAGGATACAGCTATAATCATCAAAAAATGATTATAAAATGGTAAGTATGTTTTCTCTATAAATCCACATTTGTGCCAAAAAGACTGTCAGTTGCTCAATATGAAGCCAGTGTTAACAGAGCCTCAATTGCCTCTATACAGGCTATGTGACCCACAAGTCCAGTCTGGATTATGCTCTGCACATGCGTTGCAAAAATTGTGTATTGCCTCAGTATTCCCTTCTGTGTGGTGACACAGATTTAATAAGTGAACTAATATCTAAATTAGATATGTCGAATAAAATTTAGATAATTGTTTCGTTTTTGAAAATTATATATTTTCATCGGACTATGCAGCTTTAAATAAGGCCACCGTCTCACCCAGGTGGACGAGAGAATGGCAGTACTTAAGGCCGGCGACTGAAACGTCACCAAGCGTGAAATCGAAGTACTAGAACACCACTATCAACATCCCATATTGGCCCATCGTGAGCACGGACATTATGTATCAAAGAGCCGAATTGATAATTTCACCCTCGCTGTCTCAAGACTAGACTGGATCCAATTATCCACTGAATCCTGTTACTATGCAGTTATCTGAATGAAACCACCTATCTAATAAGTAAAGAGCAGGGCGTACTCACCTTAATGTAGCGAGTTGAGTCAATGTAGATGACATAGAAGCCTGTACCGATGGCGGTGAACCCTGCCCCTGTCATCATGTTGGATCTCAAAAACTGCATCAACACTTTCGCCGCCATCGCCTCTGTATAAACAAGAAAAGAAATGCTTATTCCCCCCACATAATACATTCCTATTGTGTTATCATTATGTTACAATTGTAAAGTTGATTAGTCCGATGGTTTTGAATTTCTGTCATTTTCTGAGATAAACATATTACGTTTACTGGTACAATCTACATTACTCTAGTTTGAAATATGTTTGATTTAAAAAGACTAACTTAGGGGATATTTGAAATGTAAACATGGCTAATTAATGTTGGCATGCTTGTCAAAACTGCACATACTTCAGCAGTAAACGGTTCTATTAAATTAACTTAGTAGCCAGGAGCATAGCTAGGCGTACGCGCATATGCCAAAACGTCCACATTGTTTTGTCAAAAAATAAAAAAAATAAAGAGAGAGAGAGAGAGAGAGGAGGCATGTAGTAGTCCGGAGTGTCGAAAACTCAAGTCTAAAATGTGTAAAATCCGCCAGCTTAAGCTTAACCCCCTGCCAAAATTAGGAGCACACATTGTTAAAGGTCTAGGGCTATGCCCCTGGTAGCTCTTTTAATAAGTGTATCAGTATCATGTATTGAATAGAAATTAGAACTTGTTACTGCAAAAGCCTATGGGGTCCGCAGGTTCAAATCTACATTAAGTGCTTTGCTTTTGAACATGTGATGTCAATATCTGACTATGCAACTTTAAATACTAATTGTCAACCGACAAATTGCTCAACAGAAAAACGGTAAACAGACAAATAGCTCAAATCGAGTCAATTAAGATATCTACAATATATCAGTAAAGCATCCTATGAACGGGTGCTCCAGTAAGGTTAGTTATACTTACTATTTACACACTATTGAGTTCTTCATCTATGGTTCAACGTATGTAGACAAATTTAGAGATTGTGTGATAATTAAAACACAGTTCTAAATGAAGACAATTACTTACTCACTGGTTTGATGATTTCCCAGTATTGCATGGCAGTTCTGGTTTTGAATGCACGCATTATACACGCTATTTCAGTACCTTACTTTGTGAAACTAGATTATCTTGTACTCGAGGTAACTAACTAACTGAACACATGTATCTTCACGGTACTATATATGCAGTGGGCTGTGAAGGGCTAGACCTTAAACGCTGTTGCAACACGTCGATTAACACCATGCATGACCCCCAACACTAATAAACCACCACGGCAAAAGGTCATGTGATGTAAAAGGATTAGCGAAGAATTGAGGTGGTAAACAAATGCCCACGTAGAAAATGTAACGCTTACATGGACATGTGCCTGGAAGTAGAATATAATTAATAGTCAAAGCTCAAAGGCTAAGTATAGCTTAGATCTATACCAATTAGCTCATATACACAAAGGAAATTTGAACTCAATGCGAGGTGAGGGTCACACATGACTGTCTTCGCCAATATGCGAGTGAATAGTGTAACCTGGTTATGCTGCCTACATAGGCAGAATATCAGTATCATAAAGCTGGTATTGTTATGAACAATTAGCCGAGCACTGTTGGAAGCCGTGTTGAAATTCCCACATTTTCAGCCCCGCGCCTAATCATTCTCAGTCCAATGTGGTGTTGCTGCTTTTCTTGGAGTTTTACCTCCTAGCAACGTCTAAAGTCATATCATGACGGGTACCGATTTATGTCCTTGCTCACTCATGGCGACTTTATAGTGCTGCCCCTCTGAGAGACCAGGCCACCCGGGCACATGCCCCGATATCTAACTATGTCTCATTTGCTGCATCACTGGGGCACCATGACCCCAATATCCTACACTGTCACATTATCCTGATATTGGGCCAACCCAGACCTTGTCGTACCCCCCCCCCACCCTACAAAGTCGAACGCCAGGCAGGGTAACGGAACATATCACGCTGGCCGTTTAAAGTATTGAGTTAGTATTGATGCCACTACCTTCTATGCGGGAAGCAGGTGCATTAAAGAATATGCTATTTCATCCGGGATAGTTTGTTGATTGTTTGTTGTTTTACGTTCTAGGTAATTTCAGGATGGGTACCGACTTGTGACAGTGCACACTCATGGTGACTTTATAGGGCTACCCCACTGGGAGAACAAGCCGCTGTCACCATGACCCGATATCCCACACAGTCACAATATCCTGATAACATGCTAACCAGTCCTCGTCCTATCCTATTAATGCCAAGCGACAAGTATCAATTTTATAAGTCATTGGTTTGACTCGGCTGGGATTAGAACTCCCGACCTTCCACGCGGGAAGCCTACGCTCCAACGATTCGGCGACTGCATCTGTTGAAGTAAGGCGTAGGCTAAACAAGCTGATTGCGTACAAACCAATTAATTTGTAAACAAAACCACCACCAAAAAAACCACAAAAATCACACAACAAAGACCACCAAATACGGCGGCAAATGTATTTAGATCGATAAGGAAAGTTCAAAGTTTGGTTATATACTATATTTAACACCTTTATTTATTTAAAAAAATTAAATTCGTTATGACGTCAAGCTATCAGGTAGATCAAAGTACATGTAATTTACACAAATGTTTTTATACATGAGAACTAAAGAGAGGTAAAACAGTTAACATGAGAGTTGAAGCAGATGAGATCACATAGAACAGGACAGTAAGTAACTCACCCACCTCACCCCCCCCCCCCCACACACACACAAACTCAGTTAGTAGAAAATGAATGGAAAGTGATGTTTACCAGATAGAACATTATTTCCCATATAATTTACTAGTGGTTTGTTATTGTTTATTTTGTCATTTTCGTCTATGTATCTGTTTCCACATACTTCTAAGTGTGAGAAGTAATCTTAGGATTAGCACGAGTGAAGTATATTATGCAAGAATTAAAGACTATAGTCTTTTATGCTGAATGTATTAACAATTCCCATTGAGGCAGCACTATAAAGTCACCACGAGTGTGCATGTCACAAGTCGGTACCCGTCCTGATATTACCTTAGATGTTTCTAGAACGTAAAGCCCCAACAAACATAGAGCTCAATATCATCCACTGCAATGACAAAGACGTTGCATGCCACGTACAGGAACACCTAGTCTTAGTTATGTAATGGCTGTTCTTGTTGCTTCAACGTGTTCTTTTCTTGTATTGAACTTGTATAGCACAATTCTAACCACATCAACACCTGTAGATATTACCGGACGCGGTAGCCGAATCGGTAGAGCACAGGCTTCTCAAGCAGAAGGTCGGGAGTTCGAATCCCAGCCAAGTCGAACCAATGACTTATTAAATTGATGCTTGTTGCTACCTAGCACTCAACATCAATAGGATAGGACATGGACTGGTTAGCTCAGTATCAGGATAATGTGACTGTGTGGGATGTCAAGACATGGTGCTTGCAGCCTGGTCTCCCAGTGGGGCAGCTCTATAAAGTTGCAATGAGTGCACACTATCACAAGTCGGTACCTGCCCTGCTATGATCTTAGATGCTACTAGGAGGTAATACACACACCTGTAGATACACTTGAATCTTATCCAACCATAGATCTACACCTACTTATAATAAACAAACACTCAGTAGGCCTCCAATGCATAGCTCAGCTAGGCGTCTACTGACAGGTGTGAGTTAGCTATGCGCATCTTAACACCTGACTCACTCAGTCTCAGCTGTACTGTTAGCTACAAAACACAGTACACCACTCTACTCATCCTTCTGTCGTTAGTGTTACTATTCTTAAATTACAGCTAATTTTACTTCGCGTTCCCAAACTTCTCCCGACCATCACTATTCTCGTACCGATGTGTGTACATACACTACTGATACATTCACTGTAGGTGTCGTGTGCAGAAAACCGATCTTCAATTTTATAAATCATTTGAATTGAGGTCATTCATGAATTGAGCCTTACCGCGCCTGACGTAATGTCAGTTACAGTCGTATGACGCTGTGTACCTCCTCCTTGAATTAAGTCTTTCTGTCCAATCGTAATAGTGGTTGTTATACACATACACATGTCGGTGCGATTTACCCCTGTGCAGCGACTTCAGGTGGAGATAAGGCTTATCCCATAAATCAGCTTTACTCAGCGCCCAGGGCCTATATGCAGGAGTCGGTGGTATTCGGTGATAGCGCGCCGAAACGGTGGTAGCCGGGAATTTCCCGGGTAGCGGCGAAAAGTTGGATGCGCGAGTCGGTGATAGGCCTAACACCAAAGGCTTACCCGGTGGTTCCTTACCTCTGATAGATAGGAGGTATAGCGAGTTTATTAGGGGGGTAAGGAGGGGGGGGGGGGGCAGCTTGTAAGTGAGCGCCCCCCGCTGGGCGGGCGGCGTCCGTCCCGGTGATGGGTGACGCAGGGCGAGCCATGTGTGTCTCTCTGTGTGTGTGTCTGTGTGTGTGTGTCTCTGTGTTTCTGTGTGTGTGTCTGTGTGTGTGTGTCTCTGTGTCTGTGTGTGTGTGTCTCTGTGTGTGTGTCTGTGTGTGTCTCTGTGTGTGTGTCTCTGTGTGTGTGTCTCTGTGTTTCTGTGTGTGTGTCTCTGTGTCTGTGTGTGTGTCTCTGTGTGTCTGTCTCTGTGTGTGTTTCTGTGTCTGTGTGTGTGTGTCTCTGTGTCTGTGTGTATGTCTCTGTGTGTGTGTCTGTGTGTGTCTGTGTGTGTGTCTCTATGTGTGTGTCTCTGTGTGTGTGTCTCTGTGTGTGTCTCTGTGTCCATAATTGCGGAGAGATCCACCTGTGTCTCTGTGTGTGTATATGTGTCTCTATGTGTCTCTGTGTGTGTGTCTCTGTGTGTGTGTCTGTGTGTGTGTGTCTGTGTGTGTCTGTGTGTGTGTCTCTGTGTGTGTGTCTCTGTGTGTGTCTCTGTGTGTGTCTCTGTGTGTGTATCTGTGTCTCTGTGTGTCTCTGTGTGTGTCTGTGCGTGAGCAAAACTTACGCTGTACCCGTCGGAAAAGTCCTACTTTCAGCCCTGTCGCCGATACCAGCGACACGGGGGTCCCCCATTCTATAAATAACTACCCGGGTAGTTATAATCAAAGAGATACTCGCTCCCGGATACCACTTGACACACTTCCCTTGCTCGGTGATATCTACCCGGGGATACTCGCTACCACCGAAACCCGCTACCACCGACTCCTGCATATAGGCCCTGGGGTGGAAGGTTTGAGTCAGGTCACAACGCGCTCACTCCTCCTAAACATTGGCACATACACACCCACAATATATATATATACATATATTTTATATATAGCCCTTCACAGGTGGCGCCAGTGTGGCTAATGCTGTACTACACAGAGTCAGTTAGATACGATACAGTGAATATACTATTACATAGGGAACTGAAGATAGATAGTGTCATTGTTTATATTCCCATAACAGATTATAGAGCACACACACACATATAGTGTATACAGGGGCGTAGCTAGACCTTTAACGATGTGTTCTCCTAATTTCGGCAGGGGGTTTAGGGGGCCGCTTAAGCTTAAGCTGGCGGATTTGACATATTTTAGACTTGAGTTTTCGACACTCCGGACTACTACATGCCTCCTCTCTCTCTCTCTTTATTATTTTTAATTTTTGTTGTTGTTGTTGACAAATCGATGTGGACGTTTTGGTGTACGCACGTACGCCTAGCAATGCCCCTGGTATATAGTATAGTTATACGAATCTTACCTGGGTATAGATGATGGATAACTGTTGTTTTCCCGAGGTATAAGCCTCGGGTAGACGTGGGCTAGGGAGAAGGAAGCACGTGAGGTACCAGCAATTTTAACCTACTTATTCAGGATAAACATGATCTTTCAATACAATGGATACTATGATTTTCCCGTAATGGTACACCAACGGGATAGACGTGGCAGGGCGTGGTGGGTGGGCCCTAGCCCACGTCTACCCAAGGCTTCTACCTCGGGAAA
Source organism: Branchipolynoe longqiensis (assembly GCA_030323885.1). Classification (NCBI taxonomy): domain Eukaryota; kingdom Metazoa; phylum Annelida; class Polychaeta; order Phyllodocida; family Polynoidae; genus Branchipolynoe; species Branchipolynoe longqiensis. Next base: position 41,244,249 of record CM059188.1, read on the forward strand.
ACAACAGTTATCCATCATCTATACCCAGGTAAGATTCGTAAAACTATACTATTTTACCTCGGTATACAGCCTCAGGCTAGCCTCAGGCTAGGGAGACCTTTACATAATTCATTTTTAACCTTTATATCATCCATTCTTATATAAAATTCAACGCGTAAAGGTGTTCTCGACCAATATACTGGGAGGTTAGTATGGACTTCATTGTGAATTGGGGGGGGGGGGGGGCGCTTTGGCAATGCGTAGGCCTTCTAGTCCTTGTTGTAATGTTTTTGCAAACGGCCTTAGCGGGCGTCCTTCCAGCCTGCATGCGCAAGTATTTCTTTTCGACAGAATAGCCTAGCAACCGTGAGGTCCTGGTGTATACCATGGCACTCCTAGTTTGAGTGGGATAAGTATTTCTCGTAATCCACTCCAGCCAATTTTCATCAACACCGTAATTGTCATTCTGGCAAGGGTGTCTCGTGAATTTGCTTATGTGGCTTTATAAAGCTCACTAATAGTTGTTGTGATGCACGTAAATCTTTTGTTTTAGATATATAAGCCCGTATGGCTGACACAACACATAATTTCCGATCACTCGGAAAACAGTCTAAGTGAACCATAGATAAAGGGTCACCTAACGTGTTCGATTTAAGCAATTGTGCTAAATCAAACGTAGCTTGTTTCTTGTCTATTTCTAATCCAGTTACAGACAAAGCAACAATGGTCTGTCCTCTGTGTCCGGTTACTAATAATAACAGGACCGCGACCTTAAAACCTAATTGTTTTAAATCTAACCACGAGTTGTGAGGCCAAGCCTGAAACAACTTAAATACTACAGACACATCCCAAAACCGACTATACTTTGGTTTTGGAGGATTCCTTTGATAAATTGAACGAAGAGATATCCAAGAACATAATGTTTTCCAACTGTTTCGCCATCAATTCTCGGTAATATGATTGATAACGCACATCTTGCCGCATTAATCGACCCAAAGGATAGTCCCTCATCCTCTAGAGAACGAAGAAAACGAGCTACTTGTGAAATTGTTGGATTTGTTGGCTTAACTTTCATTAACAAACAATGTACACCCCATTTCTTTAAATAGGATGTGTACATTTTGACAGTTCCTGGCCTCCAGGCATCAGCTACTATCCTATTCTCAGTAAATTTGTCCAATCCAAATTGGCGCAGCTGGTTCCTTAGAAAAGGAATGCCAATAGGGGCGTTGTTGACACGTCGCCATGAACCACTAACGGTCCGTGGTGTGTCAGATTCCCGAGTTTTCTTGGGAATCGTATATGTTCTTTTGCCAGTTGTGAAACTGCTGGCAGCCAAGGTTGCGTGTCCCAATCGGGCACCACCAGTATAGCATGTGTCCTTTCCAACCCGATTTTCCTGACAACTCGGCTGATAATGCTAAACGGTGGGAAAATATAAAAATAATTATTTTCCCAGATAATAGCAAATGCATCTACTTTCCAAGCCTCCGGTTCAGGATGCCAAGAAACATAACAAGGTAATTTGTTATTATTTCGTGATGCAACAAGTCAACTTTAGGTGTACCCCATTTTTCACAAATGAAGTTAAACAAAGGTGTAGAGAGAGACCATTCTAAATGGTCATGGAAATTTCTACTTTTATGGTCTGCAAGTGTATTTTGTGACCCTGGAATATGCGCTACAGTCAGCCAGACTTGTTGAGCCTGTGCCCAGTTCCAAACCAGTTTAGACAACTGATTGCAAGGCTTTGATTTGGTTCCACCCATGTTACGAATAAATGCCATGGCAGTAGTATTATCAGTTAGTATTCTAACTTGTGATTTATGTATCTTTACTAAACTACATAAACCCAGATAAATAGCACGCAATTCTAGCCCATTAATATGGTCTGATTTTTCATCATCAAGCCATCTACCTCCTGTTGTGACCCCATCTCGATGAGCTCCCCAACCTTCTAACGAAGCATCAGCTCTAGAGATTTAATATGTGCCTTCCCGTATAGAATAGCGGGTGCATACGATATCATTATCCCAATAGGGACTGCGACCTGTCTAATTTTAGGTTTTGGTAACTTAATAAGCTGGGTCGCTGTATTCATAAACTTAATTAGTTTTTGTTCTGTTATCGACACTGTAAGAGACTGTGTATCCAGAATAAACCCTAAACATTTAAGTTGTTTTGTTGGTTTAAGCACTGACTTTTGTGGATGTACATAAAACCCCAGTTTAGTGAGTAATGCACATAAATCCAAAACTGCATTCACACAATCAATTTGTGTTGATGCTATAATAAAGGAATCATGTATGAGCAGTTCAGTGAATAAACGAGGGGCACAAGCTAAACCATTCGGCATGCAGGTAAACTCATAGAGTTGGCTATCCCAAAGAAACCGAAGAAATTTCCGGTCTTTTTCTCTTATGGAAAGCGTATAATATGCATCTTGTAAATCAACACTAGCCATCCACGCATCTGGCGTAATCAGATCGCGTGCTGTATCTAGCGAGAACATTTTAAAATGTCGATATTCGACCATTTTATTAAGGATTGTTAAATCCAGGATCATTCGAACCTCGCCATTAGGCTTTGGTCTCGAGAAGATGTTTGAAATAAACTCTCCATAACAGTATGTCACTTTTTGTATAATTCCTTTCTCAAAGAATTTTTGTACCTGTTTAGTTAGTGCTTCTCGTTCAACCGGTTCAATGTTATAAGGAAAAGGTATCCTGCCTTGTACCGGAATTTGTGTGAAGGGAATGTGAACACCCATAACTATTTGTAAAATTTCTTGGTCACTAGTAATTTTGTGCCACTCAGAAATATGATTATTAATATTACCAGCCACAAAGTTGCTTACAGTTTGTGTGGTTTTAGAGGCTGGAAGGACTTGTAACGTTTGTGTTTCACCCTCTACTTGGACCCGCCCCTGGGGAGTCTCGGCGAGTTGACACCTCGGCCCAGTGGCCGTGCGGTGTTGTCGGTCCAGCCTGAGCGAGCGCCCCGGCCCCGAAAAGCTTGACCGAAGTTTGAGCCCGGTCTGGTTCCCCTGGTGACCCGCCGTGGACGAAAATCCCCTCGTGACCTTTTGAAACGAGGAGTTTCCTGTGTCTTCTTACCATCCATGTTTTTGCCACTCTTGGCTGCAGTTTCTACCTCTTTATAGAGGTATTGTAGTTGACCGCCAAACATTTTGGTGTTATCTAAAGGTTTCCCTTTAATCGGCTCTTCCCTTTAATCGGCTCTGGAGCAAGAAAGAGCGTAAACTCTTTCCCATCATTATCAGTAACCTTCTTTGAGCGAGCCACTTCTTTGCCAGCATCTGTGCAAACTGACTTGAAAACATTTTCATATCTTCGATACGACAGGTAATTACCTGTCGCCGCCAACAATGCAATACCTTTGTCCATCGTCTTAGCCAAAGACGAGACCTTGTTTTCTTGTTGCATTCTGTTTGCTACAGGAGCAATAGCTGTTAAGGTACCAAGCACCGCCTTATGCACTATGTGCAACACACCCTCAAACCTCTCACGGTCCTCCGTCATATTGACATCTCGATCCATCTCCTTAATGATGGAGTTGGGAACACCTTTAATGCCTGTTAACTCATCTGATAACTTAGAAATAATCTCCGCCGGCTTAAACGTGCGGAAATGGCCATTAATGTTCTCCCGCATAAGCGTAGTGGTTTTCACTCGCTTAGCCCTTGGCTTCTCGACTTTCTTAGCCACTTTGCCCCCAATGGCAGCATAGACACCTTCATATTGCGTGTCTGAGTCCGATTCCGTGGACGTGGAATCCGTGGACGAGTCCGAAGAAGAAACTTTCCTCTTCTTCTTCTTCTTCTTCTTCTTGGACTTGGTCTTGCGCTTTTTGCGAAGCCCAGTCTTCCCCCTCTCCTTGGTGAACTCATCACCCGAAGAAACAATCTTTTTCTTCTTCTTTCTCCGTTTAGGAGAAGGAGGACGAGCCCTAAGCTCCATTGCTGAGTCTGTGTCAGAGAAATCCTCCAGAGAAGACTCTTCTTGCACACTCGGCATTCGCCGTTTACTAGACACCGGTGGTTTGAGAGCCATTATGTGACTCTCCATCGCCGCAAACCGCGTCTCCAAATTTTGAGGCGCGGCACCATCAGGCACTATGTCCTCCTCGGAGAGAATATGCGCCCCGGGCTGTGTCGCAGGCTCTGCCGACAACACGGGTGAGGAGTCGTACTCCTCGTCCCCGCCACTCGGAACACGCCCCTCGGCTGCTGCTGCACCGCGCTTACTCCGCTTCGTGGCCATCGGGAGCTGAAACAAAAATTTTTGATCAGTCCTGGTATATATATATGTCACAACATGGTTGTTTCAAACTCATTTGGACATCTATTGGTGTTAGAGAACATGTTTATACCGTTATAACACAGGCGTAATAAGCTAAATTTGTGCGTGGGTTGTGGGTCAAGCCCAAACCTTACGCGGGGTCGGGACCAGTGTATCGGCCCGCCCATCCCTCTGTTCCGCACACTTCTCCCACCTGTGACTACTAACTCAACAAGTTGGAGAAAATGCTACGAAACTCGGAGAAACGCCTGAAAAATGTTTGTGGGGAGCTGAAAAAGTTTGTGGGGAGTCTATAAAAAAAAACCAGGAGCATCTCCAACATTACTCTCTATTAGAGTACGAGAGAATTTCCACAGGAGACGAGGCAGAGCCCACATCTCTACCCATAATCACACGGTGACTCGGGTGTTGACAGAACTGCTAATGATCGGTTTCAATCCTTCGAGAAGGAATTTTATCCTTGGTTTTTTATAACCAAATAACTCGTCCAAAAAGGACCAAAGAAAGTCTAAACTTTCCATAATGATGCTCTAATGCATCATAATTAAGCTAACCACAGTTTTTATGATACCTACTGCGTATTAAGATGCATGTAGACTAAATTTGCCGGAGCAACCCAACGACACGTAATCCAGTCGTGAGTTGTATATGCTAATTGCTGGTACCTCACGTGCTTCCTTCTCCCTAGCCTGAGGCTGTATACCGAGGTAAAATATATATATATTTGTTTGCGTTTTACCTATTGGCAACATCTAAGGTGATATTAGAACGGGTACCGACTTGTGACAGTGCGCACTCATGGTTTTAGTGCTGCCCCACTGGCAGACCGAGCCACTGGCACCATAACCTGATATCCCACTCAGTCACATTATCCTGACACTGAGCCAGCCAGTCCTTGCTCTATACTATTAATGTCGAGTGCCAGGCTAAGAAACAAGTATCAATTTTGTACGTCATTGGTTTGACTCAACCAGGAATTGAACTCCCGACCTTCCGCACGGAAAGTCTGCGCTCTACCAATTCGGCCAGTATATATGTATGTCCACATATACTGGTTCACCTCTAATTGCGTATACCACTCAGCTCTTATTATTTTCAAAGAAAAGGATGGGCGAGACCAGCTAGATAAGCATCGCTTTTCTTGGATCCTTTCTGTCTGTAAGGAACTCGTATACATTTATTGTATCACCTCAGTTTATTGTAAACATACTTTACAGAATGTTTATATTGAACGGTTTTCCCCTCAGCTTCATCATAATAATTCTGTCAGATACTGGCCAGAATCCAATCATTGTGGCGGCAATGGACTTCTTCATCATAATTCCAACGCCATACTGATGTTTTTCATCTCCAGAATATATCATATCTACCTCACTATCACCTATCCTCCCGTCACCAGTCCATCTCGTCTCAGCTATACCTAGGATGTCAAGGTTTAGCGCTGTCATTTCCACTTTCAGGTTGTCATATCGGCCTGGTTTTTCAATGTTCGTACATTCCATGTACCAATCTTTAGCACCTTTCCTCCAGTTTTCAGTTGCCTGACATCAGATGCATACCTTCCTATTTAAGCTAGTAACTGACATCTATGAGACTGGATTTAGACCATTGAATATGAATGAATCCATATTTGTACGACTCCCAAAGAAGCTAAAACCAACATTGTGTACTGAGTACAGAACATTAAGCCTGATGAGTCATATGTTGAAGATGATCCTGAAAATAATTTTACTGAGAAACAGACAGAAAATTGAAGAACAAATCAGTAACGTACAAAGTGGGTTTATATCTGGAAGAGGTACACGTGAAGGGATTTTCAATATGAGAATGATTTGTGAACGTTATTGTGAAGTGAACCAGGATGTTTATGCCTGCTTTATTGACTATGAGAAGGCCTTCGACCGAGTCAATCATGAACTGTTAATCAAATGTTTACAAGATATTGGTGTCAATGGCAAAGACATTAAACTAATTGTGAACTTATACTGGACACAACGTGCATTTATAAAAATGGAGCAGGGCCTATCGGATGAAGTTATGATTAAACGAGGAGTTCGACAGGGGTGTGTATTGTCACCATGTCTATTTAACCTGTACACAGAGATGATTTTCAGACACATTGAAGATTGCAAGGGAGTGACAATAGGTGGCATGAACATCAACAATCTTAGATATGCCGATGACAGTGTAATACTAGCAGACAGTGAGAAAAACTACAAGATATAGTGAATAGAATCAATAAAGCTGGAATACTATTCAACATGAAGATGAATGCCAGGAAGACCAAAACAATGGTTATAAGTAAAAAGACAGATAAACCAAATGTCAATATAACCATAGATGGCACAAACATAGAACAAGTATCCGAATTCATATATCTCGGACAAAAGATTACAAATGATGGGAGATGTGAGGAAGAAATTAAAAGAAGGATAACAATAGCCCGAACAACATTCTCCAAAATGTATAGAGTGTTAACATCAAGTAAGATATTAATACAAACAAGGAAGCGTATTCTTCAGTGTTATGTGTGGTCTACTCTAATGTATGGGGCAGAGACATGGACAATCTCTAAGAAAATGTACAAACGTTTAGCAGCATTTGAGATGTGGACTTATCGAAGGATGATGAAAATATCATGGACAAAGAAGATCACCAACAAAGAAGTTCTCAGAAAAATTAAAAATAAGAAAAGCTTGTTTGCCACTATACAGACAAAGAAACTTATTTATTTTGGCCACATCATTCGTCAGAGTTCAATATACCGTACATTGTTGGAAGGGAAGGTGAATGGCAGCAGAGGGAGAGGGAGACCAAGAACATCATGGTTTACAAATATTTCACAGTGGACAGGCTTGAATTATTCACAGTCTATCAGAACAGCACAACATCGGGACAAGTGGAGAACCATTGCATCCAACCCTCGACTAGAGGATGGAACTATTGATTGATTGACTTTACAGAGAGTTAACATAAAATAATTGAATTGAATTAAATTAAGAGACATTCTGTCACATACCGTAGGTTTCAATAAAAGCCACACCCCGACTCTACTACATTTCTATTATGCGTCATTAGAACTACCGGTACTTCTTTGAGAGTGATCTGTAAATTCCCAAATTTGTAAGCGCTTTTCACATGCCCTAGCAACATCTCATGTCACATCAGGCTCTGAATTGTGACAACGCACACTCAATGCAACTTTATAGGGCTTCTCAACTGGGCAACCAAGCCACCGGTGCCATGACCCAACATCATGCTGTCGCATTATCCTGATACTTTCCAAGCCAACCCTATTAACCTATTATTGCCAAGCGCCAGGCTAGGTAACAACATTTATCAATTTTTAAACTCATAGGCTTGACTCAGCCAGCGTTCAAACCCACGACCTCCCGCATGCGAAATCAGGTAGCGCTTTTACCACCCTGTCCACCACAATGCACCACGAGAGAGTAGAAGAGGTCCAAATCTACCTCATGTAATCTAGAACCAATTTTACTAATAATTTCCCTAAACGTTTTGCACAGCGCCCACATGTAGAAGTAAGTGGCAGGAAATTGAGCCGAGGTAATGAAGGATTTATTTTGTAATTAGTTGTGCAGTTTCCATTAATTAGGCGATGATAGTTACACATAAAATTATTCTATAATTCCAGAAGGAAAATATAAACATATCTTCCAAAGCTCCTAAAAATAAACATAACAACAAAATAGAAATGTCGATACGAATAGGGTTTTATTAGAAAGAATATTTAATTGTAATAGGAACAGTGTGGGCTGTTGGAAGTGTTCATTGCAGATGTTTAGCTGTGCCATGAAAAATATGACTAAAAATTTAAAAAGAGGAAGTGATGCGATCATATTACTCGAGTTCGCGCATAAACAAATTGCATTTATTTGTATTAGTTGTCATCACACAATTTAGCCCCATAGAACTCTTGTTCCCGCTCTTTATAATACCATAATCAGCATCTGGGCTAAAGTGTTCTACCTAAAACTACACCTCTCCCGAAACAGTGAGCTGTTTATATGTTAACAAAGATAAATCTACTACACTGGCCACAGTCCCCACCAAAGAACCTAGTATCGTTAACAGCTGGTAAAATCCTACGTTTATTTAGGAATCTACGCTGTGAAGTGATACGATTTTGCTATGAAATCCCCTAAAGGTTAGTGGTTGTGATATATGCGTAATAGACGAATAGGTGTGTGGCTAATATATGTTAACGAGATGCAGAGTTTGAGACAAAGGAATATGCTAATGAGATGACGTCATGGAAAGTTTAGCCGGCGGGTCAAGCGAGCCCTAGGCCGTGAATAAACCATTCAGTATCCAGAAGTCAAAGTGTTCAGA